>BHFT01057630.1:0-19351 GCA_004320025.1 Laticauda laticaudata
AGCGGGAACACTTGAACAACTGTCATTGGCCACAAGCCGCGAACAAGCCACTATAAGAAGGGCTGCCGCAGCTTGGGTAAATGTTCTGTTACAAGTCACTATACTGTTTTAGTAAAGAGCTGTTTGTTAGAACCCAGTTTCGCGCACCTTATTTCCAAACGGAACAATCATGAAAAGCTGTGAATGATAAAAAGGCACATATGTCCTCGTAACTAAATATGGGGATAACATTTAATGTGAAAAGCAGGAGGGAGAATCTCTGTGAAGAGTAAATGGAGAGGATTCAATAAACAGTGTAATGCACACAATAAAATAACAGGCCAAGTGAAGCGAAGCTGTATATTCAATCCAGTGCCATTTATCTGTTTGACTGTCTGCCTGTCTGTCTATGATGTGATAAGTGCTAAAAGTCACAGCCAATAAATTTCAAAATGTCAAGTAATAGTCTAGGCTGAGTGGGCAGAGTTCTGTTGACAATAAAAAAGGGGGGAATCAAAGAAATATATTTGGGCAAAAATCTGTATTTTTGATTTGCAACGTGAACTATCAAAAGAGAAATTGACATGAAAATAACAATCCATAGACTGCACTGGCCTTTTATTCTTCTGGCAACCCCATGTTCAACAGCAATCAAAAAAACAGACCAGGTTGAGTTCTGTAAAGCAGATCCTTGTGTTCCCCAGAACTACAGCCTGCCTTCACACCACCATGTTTTTTCTTGTCTTTTAAATCTGAAAAATGGGTATTTGTGACAAACCTCTTTTTTTTTTTTTTTTTNGTATTTGTGACAAACCTTTTTTTTTTTTTTTTGCTTTCATGGCATAGAACCTCCTAAGGCTTCTAGTAGTTTGAACCCCTGCTGAAAGGCCCAAATAAACCAAATTCATCCTTTATTGATCAGAAAAAACCTTTTTCATGTCAACTTTTAATTATAATGGCATAACCTGCAAAAACTAGTCAGCATCCTAATTCACAAACAATAGTATTTTAAGAAGATGAATTCATGAAGCAGATCATATTCTGATTTTCATGTTTCCATGAAACTTTTACCAAGCAACATTCAGTATTTGTAGGGAGATTGACTTTAAGCTATTCCCAATATCTCTGAAATATTAGATCAAAAGCTTGATTCAGCAACAGGAACAGCTTCTAAACATGTTTCCAGATTCGTTTTCTTTCATCATCTGTTCTTCAGTGAATAATGTATATTGAAACCAATTTTTATGCAATCAGTTAGTTGTTGATCTTATTTTAAATTTTGTGAATGTGCAATGATCTTTCCTTGTTTTTCCAATAATCTCTTTTCCCCAATACATGTGTTGTATTCACAGATGTAGTTTCCTTGGTTTAAAAAATATAATTGTTCACTAAAATTTTCCTAGAATGGGTATGGCTGCACAGTTAATCCTACCCCAATCACCCTATAATATTGATATTTTTTTTTTATGGTAGGGTTTTGGATAGGAAGAACTAAATCAACTTCCTTTCTCTTTTTTTCTACAACTTAATTAAAAGGAGAACTTCTTAATGGAAAGGCTAAGAATTTCCTAGCTGGATAGAAGAGTGTGCACCAGGAAGTTTAACATGAATGGTGGAAACATATTCTAAGACCTTTCTTATCTTCAGATGAGATTTCAAATGACCACTAGTCCCAGCTCATTTAGTGCACAAGCTTTTTCTTTTTACTCCTAGACATATTTACTTTTCTTTTTTGCTGCCTTTAATTATAAAAAGGAAGGCAATTCTGGGGCCAGAAACGTATAATATATGACAAGTACTCCAGAAGTTTTCAAATATAAATGTACTTACTATTGTGGTTCACCAGCAGCTGGTGCAGACAGCAGTGGAATTGGACAGTGGGGAAGAAAGGGGACCAATCAGGGAATCTGGAGAGGACTCAGACGAGGGTCCTGCGTCTGATGCAGGGATGGGGCCAGGACCATCTGGGAGTGGGGTGCTGCTTTCGGAGCCTTCAGAGTCTGGCAGCAGCAAAGCAGAACACCCAGGGGAGCCTATTCCCACTGTGCGTGTGCACAGAGCTGCTAGAAGAAAAGAGCAGCTGAAACAAAAGGGGTGACTCGGGAGTAAAGCTGGGAGGTAATTGCCCCTCCCATAAAGGATAAAAGTCAAACCTAAATGACAAAACCGTTGCAGAAGTAGTTTGATTGTTTCCAAGTCATCCTTGAAGCTCTGTGTACTTTGGTTGTTTTTTTCTTGTACTGTGGTTGGTTTCTTTTATAGTTAATTGGATACTTCTTTTTTTGGCAGCATTCCACAGAACTGAAAGGTGTGTGCTTATCTTGGAGGACTGTTTAAGATTACTTTCGGCTGGGAATGAAAACAATTCCCAGCATTGCAATAAAATAGGTTTTGTTTTTAAAACAAATTTGTGATTAATTACAATTTACGAAAACTGGATCAGAACACTTATAAATATATAAAGTATAAAACAAGGCTCTGTTCAAGAATGCAGATAAGACAGGCTGTCTTATGTATAATGGAAATGTCAACCTGATGTCCTTGGCTGTAATTAAAGGAGGAGGAGGAGGAGGAGGAGGAGGGGGGGGGATCCCTTTTTTTCCTAGGTGCTTTTCATCTCCTTTTGCTTGGTCCAAATAACCAGCAGAACTTTTAAAGCCCACACTTTTTAATAGCATTTATTGATAGAATTGTCACTTCTGAATATTCTTACTATGGTGCAATGCAGCCATGTGTCTCTTATACAGAGATAAAATAGAATTCAAAGAAAATAGATAAGTTTGAAAAATCTGAAGCTTCCTTCAATCCAACCAAATCAGGTTAATCAATACATTGCCAAGTAGAAATTGGCAAAGCTCAAGTAACATAGGCACTCTTGATCATATTGAAAGCCTAAAGCACCTGTAAATTAATCACTCTTTCCTGTAAAGTAATCACACAATCTGGGTTCTTCTCCTGCATTCCCATACATAATCAAAGTCTTCACTGGTATTACATACACGTGTAGTACATATATATGTTCATTTGGTTTTTGTAAAGGAATGTTCTATTCACCTTGATCTTTGCCTTCTGAGTTTTGTTCCCAGCATGTAGGGTTCTAGACACATAATGCAGCACATCTGTCTTGATAAGTCTTTCTAATTGAATTTACAAAGAGAAGCATTCAGGTCATATTTTAAATATGGGATCAGGTGTGTCAACTTCCAGACTTTAAACGAGGATAGAAAGAGCTCACACTTTTATTTCTCAGGAGAACTTTGTTTGGAAAACACTATAACTAGACCTTCATTGTGCTTAATGATCAGACAGAGATGCCAAGAAAGTGGAATGTACACAGCATATGGAATTGGAATAAATGCTGGACTAGCTCCCAAATGATATTTCACACTGTAAAGCACACCAAAATCATCACATACCAACAGCCCACAGGAGAAAACAGATGTTCTGCAACCCCTTCCATCCCATCTTCAAAGCCTTCCTTTACACACACATGCCCACAGACTGAATTTCCTGCACAATCTCTACTAAATTCCCTAAGCTTTCTTCCCAGAAATCCCCAAAGTCATTTACACATTTGCAAGATCAGTAATTCATGACACATATCCTATCCTAGTAATAAACTGTATGATGTTCACTAAGTGATGGAAGGCAAACAAGCAGACTTTATTTATCAAGGTCAGAAAGGACATTATTGTAAATTTAAAAGGTATTGCAGACTTCAACATGCTTCCAGGTGGGAAATTGCAAGAATAGAAGGGCGATATGGTTGAATATATCAGGACAATGGGTGGGAAATATGCAGAAATATAGATACTTCTAAAAGGAAGATGTTTAGCATATGATTAATATCTACTTGAGTTACATTGTTGTTTAATAAATTAATTTTGATTAACCTGAAATTATTGTCCTAAATTTAGAATTGTATTGTCAGATAATTTAAATATGAAAAAACTATTGCTCATTATTATCAGAAGCAAGGCCATATTTGTTTTCACTTAATGCAATATTCCTTCCCCAACCAGTAAAGTTATTTATGAATCTTAATCTTAAGTGAATTTGAATATTCATATTTGAATATTCATATTTAAAGTTTGAGAGCCAGTTTGGTCAGGAAAAAACACTTTAAAAAGTTGAGGTCTAACTTTCAGAATCTGTTTTGAGCAAAATCTCAAAATTATCTAGAGGAGATATCAAATAAATATGTTTTGTCATTTGTCTTTCCAAACTGCAACCAGTGTGAAAACTCTGTGATCTTGGAATAGTACCAGAGAGTATTTTTTTTAGCTTTTCTGATGTTTGATACTTGCATATGAACGGCTGGTGCCTAGGTCTTGCAACTATAGTGATAGCAAAGCCTTGAAATAAAAATAACTCCTTATAGCTAAGACTAAAAATATTTAAAAATCAGTTTGCCAAATACAGCAGAGCAGTCAATCATCTGTTGAATAGCAAGATTGATTTCCTGGTATTTATCTTTCTGGAATAATGCATTTCAAAGTTTTTAAGAATAATTAAATTATTTCTTAAATGCGGTGAAGTTTGTTCATTGGGTAGTTGGTTATAGAATTCAAGTAAGACAAAATGAATAAGTATTTATAAAATGTTAACCTATTATTGAATTACAAGTGTTAGGCTAATTCCATAATCATTCTTATATGAATTGGTTATCTTTATATTATCATGGAACCTATGAACCTATGATAAAACAGGAAATATTCAAAAGAAGTCCAAAAATAAACATGACGATGACGACCCAATTAATCTAGAAGTTATACTTGGCAAATTTAATCTCTTGCTATAGGTTTCAAAAACAATGCTGTGTTTCTATTTACAGCCTCCTTATATGTGATGCAAACATTCTGAACTAGTGGACTAATGGCTTTTTAAAAAGTAACAGGGAAAAAAAGAATGGAGGGGATCTTGATACCAGAAATTGTTACACAGATAGTCTCTGTAAGAAGTTTCTTTTTACAGAACAATGATAGATACTATTTTAGGATTGCTATATGCATCATGATATAATACATTGAATGTACTGTATGAAGTACTGTATAATTTCTGGTGGTTGAGTTCAATTTTCAACAGTTCTAAAACTTTTAGTGGAAAAATCTACCCCCAAAAGAAAAAATAGCCTATTAATCAATAAATAACATATGAATTTTAAATTATTGCTATCACCCCAAATATTTGATAAATCCTTTCCCAAATCATATATCTAAATTGATAGATCCAAGACAGTGATTTAATGTCTTAGTTTTTGAACAGCATGTTTTTAAAAAAATATATTTCTATTTCTTTAAATTAGCCAGCTGAAAGGATTTTTCCCTATACTTGATTCCTTATGAAAAACTAGTTCGATTGTATTCAAGCTTTCAGAACTAGCCTTTCATTAATTTATAATCATAGCAAAATGACATTCTGTTTGGCTACAAACAGCATTCACCTTTAGGTTATTCCTAGATTGGGTCTATGTCCGTGTAATCCTATTCCACCCTCTCCATTAGATAGATAAATTGATTTACTTCCAGTCTTCCATTATCATTGTATTTTAACAGAAATGTGTAACTGAGCAGAGAAATGGTTTGGCACAGTCCCATTACAATGTCTGCTAAGATATTTTCCAAATGTAAACAAAAAACACATTGGTATGTTATATACTAAAAACAATTAGTATATAATGTTTCCAACAGAGAACTCACCAAAACAGAAACAGATGTCCTAACCAAAGGATTCAATTAAATATGCTAGAACAACATAAGTACTCTCTGTCTAGCCAAAGGATTGTTCTCTAGTGGCTTATGCTTATTACATCCCGATATACTATGATAGAGTCTCGTCCCAGAGGCAATCCACTTATGTGTGCCTCTAGTAGCAAATCCGTCGTAATACTCAAAAATCTATAAAGTGACAAGAATGGCTTATAGTTGACGAGGTGCAACAATAATGAGGCACCAGGCTAACAATGAACAATCATTAGCTATCAGATAGCAAATGGAGCTCGATATCACAAACTGGTACAAAGAAGGATATTCAAAAACCGCTTGACAAGCTCTAAAACAAAGTGTATGAGCATGCGACTAATCTATCTGTGTGCGCAGCGCAGTAGATGTATATATATGGAAGATTTGCCTACTGGAGTAAGTAATAGTGCAGATTATAGAATCATCATCGGATTCTACGTATGTAAAACAACATATCTCTATATCTCTGTACCCCACAATGGGCCCTCCATAAAAAAGTTGGAGAATGTAGAGATAATTTAATTTTGGTGTTTGAGAGCGCCTTTTTTTACGCACACCACCCAAGTTACACTATATACAACAAAATAATCTATAAGACACAGATAGAATATCATATCTCTAACCACATGAGTCGTGGCAGAAGAGAGTTAACCAGAGAAGATCATAATCATCTTCTTATTCATGTTTTCAAGATTCGTTTTATCAATCTCTATGAATTTGTACGTGCAGGATTAAACTACCTATGCCTCCACATATGCGAGCGAAAGACAGGTTACATTCATAATACTAGGCCATTATCAGTCGCTCAAGTATAATATTAATCGTCCGATGCCTTCCCCAGAGATTAGTGACGGCCTCCCAAAGAGTCACCGAGAAGAGACCATGGGTGACGACTTATTCTCTTCTGCGAGAACCTATGAGTCAACTCCAATGAAGAGGAGCACAGATCTAATACCACTTAATGTACACACTTCAGAGCATACTAAACAGCGTGACAGCCCATTGACTCTGCTATATCTCACACACTATGCCCTCATATAGTACAATACATTTCATATTACGCTCTTGATGCTGTGACATGAAATGTACTCAAGTATTATACGACTATGATAAAGAAGATACCTAGGAGTCGCTTAAAGGTAGTAGCAAGAGTTCACATTTGACGTGTATTCTCATGCTACCTTCACTCATAGTGCCAATTAACACAAGAGAGAGGTCTATGACAGTACTCATAATTATATAATCTAGCCATATCCAGCATAAACAACCGGATCCGATCCGTGAACTAGACAGAGACCACGTCGCTTGCCTATTATATCCGATACACACCTCTAGTCTCATGATTATTCAGAAGGACAGAGTTACAAAGGCTATATATAATGGAGCCCTTCTGATTGACTGGCGATTGCTAGCACTATCTACTTCACCGTTACATCTGGCTTTTGGTTCATGTGAGATAGAATGTCTTGAAAGCCAGTATTACTGTACTCCGTGATCTATAACTGCCAACCACAAAAGCCCAGAACTATCTGCATACACAATACATCAGATGAAGCTAGCGATTTGTGGATTTGGGGTTCCTCCCTGATGAATAAATGACAAACATTCCTATAACAAGTGTTCCTAACATACATCCTCAAATACTAGCTACTGAGTTACCCATCACAAAAATGTGTTTATTGTAGCTCAAGGATGGATGAGTGTTTTGCTTTTCACCATTGGAAGCCGTGTGGACTGTACCTCCGGAAAATAACTACAATTTAGTCAAGGGTAGCATAAGCTTCAGATTCTTAGTATGTATTTATTAATCTCGTGCAGACATATTATGAGCAGATGGCACTACTAGCAATATAGTTACTTAGCAGTCCCAATGAGAGTTTATCATGTGCTTGTAATGGAAAGGGATTCCTTGAGCGTTTGAGTGTCGATTGGTTTGGTCGAGTGAGTTTCGCTATGTTTCCTAATCTTAGATATAATAGGACACTCACATCCCATACCACCGACCTTCAAATAAAATGAATCTACGGCTCTCAAATTCCACGTGCCGCATTTATGCCACCCTATAGCATATGAACTAAACTCGCGCTATGACCAAAAATCAATTGAATTGCTAGAACCAAAACGCCTGGCACAACATTACATAAAAGAGTCTGAAACTATGCCACCCTGACTCAAAGTACTGGACACGCCAAACGGCTTCACAAAAGCAACCAAATCACCAGCTTGATCCACAAAAACACACGTTGAGGACAAAAACATTGGTGACGCTCATAGCTAAGATGAACAGACCCATGGAACTGCTCCTACATAAGAGTATCGAAAATAACAGACAAAATCAGTAAGATACTAACACAAGGCATCCACTTCAAAAAACTGCCTTCAAAACAGAACAGAAAAGATAGCTATGCCTCCCTTAGAAACACCCAAGATAAATAATTGACCTGAAAACCAAATGGCAGCTATACAAGTCCCCTTGGTGCATCAATGCCCAGCTACATAACATTGGACAAGGACCAATAGAAGAATAAAGTAACTGCCCTGGTATGAAGCACAGAGAAATGCAAGTATTAAAAAAAGCCTCGAAAACAAACTTCCTCTCACTAGTCCAATATCATGAAAGCTTACAGGTCAAGCCTCAACTGTCAATGGCACCAAAACCCTAGCCACTATTTAGAAAAACCCCAGCTATTAGAATTATCAGAACAATCATAGAGATTGAAAATAACTGATCTGAAAACATTAATAGAAGGAGATTGGTCCACCAAGACTGAGTTTTCAATTATTTGGAAGGCTGCACTCACAAACAAAAAATAATCCAACCACAAGGCCAGGCAAAATCACCTGGACACAAACAGATCTCCCCTGATCACCTCCAGCTCAAACACACCCCAACCAGGCACCAAATGAAACTTAGACTTTCCTAACAAATGACAGCCATCTTTATCGAGCCAAGCTGCAACTTAAAAGCCTCACAATACAAGGAACAACAGATGTTGCCAGCCAACTCAAGACAAAAACAAAAAAAAGCCACAAAACAGACAGAAGATATTAGAAAACATCGTAATAAAGCAGAACAAGGCAAACTCGCAGAAGTCAATAACACACTGAGCCAAAGACTCCCCAACCAATCAGGATGAAGAAAAAAAGCATTTCTGGCCACGCGTAGGCTGAGCTCAAATTTAAAGCTGAAACAACTGTAAAGTCTTGACTCACAGAACACCCAATGCAGAAGACTGATAATTAGCAGATGAGATTATGCCAATAAACCGTTGCTACAACTTTGAAAGCACAACTATGATAAACATGCGAATACCCGAACAAGCTGTAATACCATACATTATGTTGTAGGGAATAAATTATATTTTATAACTCTATAACAACAAAGTAGAAGATATTTGAGGTAGAGAAATGAGATAACTACATCTGCTTAAAATTAAATGATTTCATTGAACTAATGCACTCCCCCATTTACTCCCCCCCCCCCAATAAAAAAAACAGTATTTCTGTCCGCTTGTAGTCAACCATGTCCCAATGATTTGTTGTGGAAATCAATAGGAAGATGAATGGTATTATTGTTTGAGTGTTTGATTTAATTGAATGAAAAACTTCAAGAATAATTTTGCTGGGGATTAAAGCCTGAAAAAACCACAAGAATAAGTTTTGTGTTTCTGTTCTGTGCCTTAATTGTTGGGGGTTTTTTTCTCCTTCTTTTAAGGAAAATTGGTTATGATGGCGTGTGGAACTAGAAGACAGTTTTTAAACAAAGTTAAATCTTTGAAAGAGTGATCAAAATTTTCCAAATTTGAGATGTTTAGGTTTAAGAGAATGTTGATGAGTCCCATTTATATTTGGGGAGCTTATCCAAGCAAAACTTTGCGAAAATTTGAAACAAAACAAACAAAAATTTGAAGATCCTATGTCTTTGAAGAAGGCTCTAATGCCAGAGAAAGGAAAAAAGGACAAAAAATGATTAAGGACAACTATTTGTCAAAGTGCAATGACGTGTTGAAAGTCCTGAAAGACAGATTATCGTTCAGGTTCATAATGAGGAAATGATTACGCAGTGCTCAGAATGACTCAAATAGTACATAAATTAAAGAAAAATCCCAAGTAGAAATGTCTGCATTATGCTATGCTTAGAAAGCCAATGCTTCTGGAAAAATAAAGAATTTAAAGATGGCTCATCTTAATAATAATAATAATAATAATAAATAATAATAATAATAAATAATAATTAATAATAAGAATAATAATAATTAATAATAATCCCTTCCACAGTTGCCGCCTTGACATGCAGGGGGCTTAACCTGTTTTCCAATGAAGCTGAGAGCTGTGCTGGCGGTAGTAAGTCTGACCAGCAGGTCTAGGCCTGGTGAGGGAGCAGAACTGAGGGCCACTCTAACAACCCATGCAAATGATTAATACACATACCATAACAAGCCTGATACTGACCTATGGTTCATTTACCCTGCGTGTTAAATAAGGGCTCCACGTTCTTCGGGTTCGGGAAACCTGCGCATCCATTGACAAAGTGGCTACAGGCCATGGGTCCCAAGAGCTGAGCAAACCAGTGGCAGAGGCTTGCATGGTGTTTACTGGAAAGGCAGAACATCACTCTCTCAGATAGCCTATGGTTCAGAAAACACTCATGTCCAGGCAACCACCACTTGTTCAATAGATATGCATACAAACAAAGCCCAACAGGACTTTTCCATAACCAGAATAGGCTCAAACCCCAACAAGGATCCTTACAAGTTATTGAATACCAAGTAAATACACCCTAACTCAATAATGAAAGCTGAATTATCTCGATTAGTCCCCATCAGTGACGATTACATCACTTCAGAACAAAGAGTGCCTGCAGTGAAGTTGAACTTGAAGAAATATCAGAAAAATTGTGAACATGGGAACACAGATGCCTGAACAGCACACTGCGTTATTAGTGTGGCAACAGAGAAAGATTAACTCCAATAACAACTGGAGCAAATTGAACAGTTCTGAATTTAAAGAAAATGTGGCATATTTTGGCAAAAACAGGAATCAACACAGCAAGACTCATGAATTTTTCGTAAGCACATGACATACAGCAATGAAGTTTGGCCTGGACAAATGTGTCTCATACGATTGGCCACTGAAGGAAGGGAAGGATTGTAGAGGTGTTATGGGAATTGAATATGATCCTAATGGACAAACACATACAACGGCCACCAACCCCGGAAGCCTACAATAAACTCTGCTGGACCATATGCAACGAATCCTGCTGAATATCAAGCGATGGACAAGTGAAAATGTTAATCAAGGCAAAGAAATACAGCACACAAAGGTTCAGAAAAACTTGCTAAAAAGCAAACTGAATGGCATTCTATAACCACTCAAGGCTATAAATACCTGCGTGCCATACCCATCATCAAGATATACTGCTGGTTATCATAACTGGACACAGGCAGAGCTAGGACAACATACATGTGTCATGATTGCACGCCAACGTAGTGACATCAACAGGCTATAGTTGTAGTCCCAGCAAGAAGAGCAGCGGGCAGAGGACTTGTTTGCAGGAAAGCAGACAGTACGAGAGAAAGAGCGATGTTCTAGGCAACGATATGTGAATAGGCATACCAAGCTTTGATAGAGGTCAACAAGAGGAAGCCTTGCTCAAAGCCTAGCAATGAACCAATAGGATCAATAGCAGAAAACAGTATATGCAAACTCAGGACTGACAGGCGTGCATGTCAACCAACACAGGTACTGCAATGGTACAGTTTCCTTGCAAAAGACCCAAGGAAAAGTAGATAGGAAAAGACCTGGTTAGGCGCACGACAATTGGAATACCTGGAAGAACTAAGAAACAGAAGCTCTGATATCTTGTCAGCCCAAAAACTAGCCCATCAAAATGAATATAATCACATAAGCCAGAATCCTCTGACAACAAGATCTGCCTGATGACCCAATGCAGACTCTGCAAAGAAGCGGATGAAACAACGCTTAAACACTATACATGAGCTGTTGCAAGACCAATTACGCTCAGATCTACTAACAAACAATGGTCACAACACAGTTTAGGTCTGAGATAGCGTCTTACTGGAACTTGTTGTCACAACTACCATCTGCCTGTTGCAAAGAACTGCGTGAGATCATAAGCCTGAGAAAGTAGTTGAAAATGAGCATAGCAAAACTTACTGTGGGACTTCCGAATACAGACTGTGAAAAGTTTTGGAACACAATACCCTGGAATAATCACGACTGTGGAAAGAAGAAAAAAATGTGGATCATTGACATTGCTCCTACCTGAAGTTGACAACAGGAATCATATGAGAAACAACTTGAAAAAAATCACCAGCTATCAGGACTTGAAAAATTGAACTGCAGAGACTCTGGCATAAACCATTGCCGGTGGTTCCAGTTGGTACTCAGTACCACTGGGTGCTGTGCCCAAAGACCTAGGCAACCATTTAAAAATATTTGGGCTGACAAAATCACCATTGATCAGCTGCAGAAGGCCACTTACTGGGATCTGCTTGCATACTCTGCAGAACATCATGCCAGTCCTAAACACTTGGGAAGGTGCTTCAATTAGTGAATCTGGTGATACGAAACCACGCAATAGTTATCCGTCTTGCTGATGTACACTGTAGTTTTTTCTGTATAATAATAATAATTTAAAAAGGATCTTAGGCCAAAGTCTATGGAGATTCTCAGTCATCCAGGTCATGGTTGTCCCAAAGATGCTTTTTCAAGAGGCAACTGGACTTTCTGGTTTTTCTTTGAAGACGTCTTGCTCCTTACCCAAGAAGTTTATGCCAAAGTGTTTTTCATTCCATCTGCTTTATCTAAACTAGGAAATGATTGTTGCATAATTCAGAATAAGGATCAACCACAAATCATGATTTACTATAAAATAATGAATTGTTCTGAATTAGGAACCAGTTTCCTGTTTCCAATTTAATTGAAATCTAATCAAAGTCTTAAGGGATTTTGCTGTATCAAGAAAAGGGGAGGAAAGGATGTGCATATGGTTGATACATATTTACTTGGCTCAAGTTTACTGAGACCAAGTAAAGCTGTGATTGTCAGATCCATGTTAAAGATTTAGAGCATCTTATAACATCACCTAGCCCCCATTGTAGTGATATATCACTAATGAACACAGGCTTGGTATTGTGTGATGGTTAGGTGATACAATAAGGTGAAATAAATTGCTCATGTAAAAAGGACCAATGAGTCCCTCTATTTTAATGACAACTTAAATATAAAGTGGATGAGAGAAAGTGGAAGTATACAATATTTCTCATTCCAATTATATACCCTGAACAGACCTCAAGTATTGAATTTTATACTGATAATTATTCTGTGGATGCTATTCCTTCAAAAGCAATAGATCGTACCTTTGTGTGAATTATTATAATGAAGAATTATATTTTTGTATCTATAAAGAAACTCGAAAGACTGCAAGTCTAAATATAATTCACATGATTATAATTAAGATGAGATCAGTTTAAAAAAAGAAATTGCACAGTAAATGTGCTTTATTTCTCATTTGCAGTTCCTAGGGAAATATGGAGGGGGGGTCTAATACCTTTCAGATTCATTAATACAATTTAATTTGGTTCTTCACTCACACATTAATTTATAAAAATAATAGTTGATTAGCCACATTTGTTCTTCTATTTTTTGTTGCTATTTGTGGCAACTAGAAAGCTATTTTTAGAAAGTACACATCATTATTTTAACCCATCAGGCCCAAATCACTGCATATAAAGGCCCTGTCACACTGCCCAACGGATGCAAAACGTTAGTAAAAAAGGACACAATGGGCGAGCAAAATGTTCCATCCGTTGTTATCTGCTCTCAAAAGGGGCAAAAATTTGCTTAACCGGAGCAGATAACACAGAAAGGAATTGACGCGGGGAGGATGCAGAGTGGATTGAAAGCAGATGCGGAACGGAAGCCCAGCCGATGGAAGTGGATGGGAGCGGATGGCACATCCGCGGGGCTTCTGGGGGGCCGCAGCAAAGCGGACGCGGAACGGATACAGCGGATGCAGAGCGGACGCCGAGCGGCATGAAGCGGATGCAGACGGAAGCCTAGCAGATGCACAGCGGAAGCTAACGGATGCCTAGCGTTAATTGCGCATGTGGGGAGGATGCATTGCATCAGCTCCATGGATATAAGGGAAGCAGCTCGGAAGCAGGTCCCCATTCAGAGGAAAGACCTGGCGACGGATTGACAGCCTTGCCTGCCCTGCCTGCAAAGCCTTGCTGCCAGCCTTGCTGGCAAGCCTTGCTGCCAGCCTCCCTGCCAGGCTTGCTGTCTGCCTCCCTGCCAGCCTTCCTTCAGCCTCCTGCCAGCCTTGCTGTCTGCCTGCCTGCCAGCCTTGCTGCCAGCCAGTTGCCTGCAGACTTGCTGCCTGCCTTCCTGCCAGCCTTGGTTCATATCTGCCTGCCAGCCTGGTGGCTGCCTGCCTGCCCTGGTGCCAGCCTCCCTGCCGACCTTCCTGCCAGCCTTGTGCCAGCTTCCTGCAAGCCTTGGTGCCTGGCCTGCCTGCCAGCCTTCCTGCCAGCCTTGGTGCCTGCCTGCCTGCCAGCCTTGGTGCATGCCTCCTGCCAACCTTCCTGCCAGCCTTGGTGCCTGCATCCCTGCCAGCTCCCTGCCAGCCTTGCTGCCAGACTTGCTGCCTGCCTTCTGCCAGCCTTGGTTCATGTCGCCTGCCAGCCTTGGTTCCTGGCCTGCCTGCAAGCCTGGTGCCTGCCTGCCTGCCAGCCTTCCTGCCAGCCTTCCTGCCAGCCTATTGGTGCCTGCCTGCCTGCCAGCCTTCCTCGCCAGCCTTGTGCCTGCCTCCCTGCCAGCTTTCCTGCCAGACTTGGTGGCCTGCCTCCCTGCCAGCCTACCCTGCCAGCCTTCCTGCCAGCCTTGCGTTCTCCAGCTCCCTGCAGCCAGCAACCCAACCATGCGGAAGCACAGCAGCCTCAGCATCTGTGCCAGCCTTGCAAAGGGAAAGGGCTACCATCCGCCCCTGGCCTCACTCTTGGCATCGCTGGGGTTCTTCGCAGCATGGGCTCATTCTTCTGCCGCTTTGCGGGCTGTGCACTGACATCCCACTCGCACCTGCCTTCACGCGCCCACCAACAGCGGATCCTGTTCTGCAACAGTGACAGCATTAGCATCCGCACATTTCTCATGTTCCGCCTCGCACCCATGCCTAACATATCATGCGCCTCCTACCTGTTTCTTGCCTGCCATGAAACTCGCTGTCAGTATGCGACGCTTAGCCAACAGGATATACGCTGAGTACCAAGAGTCATTTTTGTCTTATAGCTGTTGTTAATAAACTATTTTGATTACCACACTTGCTTCATTCCTTTTTTTTGATAAAGTCTTGCTGGAAACTTTTAGAAATGGTTTAAGCCTTTGCACGCTTGTGGGAGGGTTAAGATAGCTGTGAATGGGCAGGGATACCTTTGGATGGGCAGGGATACCTTTGGATGGGAATAGCTGTGGGATAAGATAAACCTCCAGTGCAAGCATAGGGGACTGTATGGTCCACCCTCCCAGGTCCACACCTATGGCCCTTTATTATCAAGAACAATATAATCAATCATCCACACGTCAACATAAACACAACTCTTTATTAAATGCCTGTTCATTGTAGGGCCACTCAACATACATGGCACAATCTAATCCGTGTGATGAGACAGGCTGAAGGAAGCATCCATTAAAGACTACCATCCTGTCTTGCCACTCCACTGCTCCACGTGGGAGTTGCACCAGTGTTTCAGAGAGGTTGCGCTGCCTGCTTCCCTTCACGTGAGGCTCTGTGGGGCTCTGCACATCCTCAGTGTCTATCAGGTTCGCCCTTGCCTCCATTCCTCAGGCTTCATGGCCCATTGCCTTGTTGGAGGTCCACAGCCTGTTGACGTGCAGAAGCGTGGTAGCGGCGTGCATGAGATTTTGCAGATGCAGCAAGCTTCCACATGTCCTCACGGCCTCTGGGCGATGAAGCATGTGGTGAGAAGTACCTGGACCTGGCTTGGCCAGGATGCCAAAGGCGTTCTCACACCCGCCTTGCTCCCTGGACAGCCTGTAGTTGAAGATCCTCTCTTCACGGGTGAGTATCTGGAGTGTAGGGCTCATTGAGGTAGGTTGTGAGGAGAAGGCGTCATCCCCACGATGAAGTAGGGCAAACTTGCGTGTTCATTGCAGGGGTTCTGGATCTGGGAAGCCCACGATGAGGTTGCGTTCCAACCCCACCTTGAGGTCACTTGGTTGTATACCTGGCATCTGAAGATGAGCCGTTGCCTGAAGCATCGATGTACATGAACTTGTAGTCAGCATCGACCATGCCGAAGAGGATGATGCTGAAGAAGCCCTTGTAGTTGTGATAAGAGGACCATGAGTTGGCTGGCGCTTTGCAGGCCACGTGCTTGCCATCGATGCTCCAATGGTGTGTGGAAGTTCCTCCCCTGATACCACTGCTCTGCAACATTCTTCCAGCCTTCTTCAGTGGAGGGTACTGGAGGAGCCTCCTTGTATTCTTCGATGATGGCCTGCACCACTTCTCTGACCACAATGCTGATGGTGTTGTGTGGCACCCTCCAGCCGTACTGCATGCTCCTGTAGGTGGTCCTGATGTCAGGTGGCGCAGAGTGAGTGCCACCTTGAGCCCAGGTTCCAGGCTGGGCCAGAAGTTGGTGTTTGCCTTGATCAACCTGGGTGTCAGCCGCTGCACAAGTTTGTCAAACATGGCTGGAGGCATCCTCATGAAGTTCTGGAATGCCCGAGTGTCTTCGATCCTGAGCTCCACCATCAGCTTGTTGTACAGCCCGTACTCTGCTCTTCTCCCGATCCATCTTGGACCCAGACGCTTCTTGGCCACCTCCTTTTCTTCCCGTAGTAGAGTTCAGAGAGCCTGTAGATGGCTTTGCACTGTTGCAGAAGGATGGTGGCTGCCAAAAGGACTTTGTTATGATCCACGGTGGACATGACTGGATGCTGTGGAAGAGGAAGAGGCAGATGAAGGCTGCAGAGTCCGCCCCGCAGGGCTGCTGTTCTGAAAGTGAGATCCAGATGAGTTGCTCCCCCTTTTTATAGGCAGTATAGGTGTCCCTTTGAATCCTCTAGGCATCCTCTAGGCATCCTCTAGACATCCTTAATATCCGAGATAGGTCCCCTCTGTGAACGTTTTTTCCGTTTTAAACACTTTGTTTCCTCTAGCATCTATTCTGCATCCGTTCTGCATCCGTTCTGTGTCTGTTCCGCTTCCTCCCTGCGTCCGAGTGGATGCGAGTTGCGCACATGCACAGCGGATGCCTCGCATATATAGCGATGCGTAGCGGATGCAGAACAGACGAATTGGAAACATTTTCCATGCAAAAGTTTTGAGTAGCTCAAAACTTTCTGAGCGGAAGAATGTCAATAGACGCGGATGCTGGACGGATAGAGAGGAAGCAAAATGGAGGCAGTGAGTACAGAATGGATACATCGCGTTAACCAACGGATGGCAAGCTGTTTTGTCCGTTTTATATCCTCTTTGCATTCATTGGTGCAGTGTGACAGGGGCTTTACTGTGGATAAAAATGGTGGCGATTGATTGAACAACTTAGCTTATTTATGCAAAGGAGATATGACAGAAAATAGCCAGCAGGAAGAGTCACTACACATTCATTTTGAAATGAATGAAAATTTTGCTGAATGGTCCTGTTTAACAAATCCCCAAAGTGAATGGAAACTTCTATATTATATGAGTCTTCATCTCATGCTGAAGTTCTATTGTTTTAATCCTTCCATCTAATCTATGTCTTCACCTTATGAGCTTTGTTATTTTGATCTTCGTCATTTTTTAATTTTTGTCAGGTTTCAGTTTTCAACTATTTTTTTAAATGCAGGATAATTAATGGCCTTAACTAGGGAGGAGTGAAGCATGACCAGGAATTGCACTCCACTTCATTCTCAGTGATGAGCTTTCTGGAAGTTTTATGTTAGTTCTAACACTAATTTATATCTTTTAAAATAAATGGTTACAGTTCACAGTTGTACTGGAATAGAGCATAAATGTTTCTTTAGCACTAAAAATGGAACAGTAATCCCAGGAGCCCATGACAAATAGGAAAACTGTGAATTGTTTTAAATCCATGTAGACTTAAGGATATCATATCTAACAAACTATGAAATAATAATAATGAAAAAGTTTAGCTATTTGGACATGTTTACAACTCAACGGTATAAAGGAAAACTATTACTAGTCCAGAAAATGAAGTACACCACAATGTAGTAGTTCATAAACCATCCCAGCTCATATAGATAAGTTTTTAGTTATAAATTTAAATGAGCTTTAAGACTGCTTTGTTCTATTTGAGAACAATGTTACCCAGAAAGAAAACAGTTTTAGTGAAATGTAATCTCCCATATCAAGCGACCCCCAGTTATTGAAATCAGGTAGAATATAACATTAAATTATTACTGTTGGTCACACATAGTCTAGATTTGACATTGTGTACACATGGTGAGTGCTTCCCAATGGCAGATGTTGTTATACAATAACATTAAAAGCATTGCCATAGGATGTACCTGTTTCAAATGAAGCTACCTCTTGCAATTGACTGATGGTGATTTTCTCATTTCTAGAGATAATTCAAATGATGCTTCAGTTGATTTAAAACTGCATCCAAGGCACCTTTTATTCTTGGTATAATTCATGCTTTGTTTTGCTGCAGTCATTCTACTTTTTTTGCAGGTCTTTATATTTGGCAAGCTTCTCCACTTCTTTTTCTTCCCTTCTTCTGTCTTCGAATATTTCCACATTTACTGTCCATACCTTTTTTTCTTTTCTATTAACAATTTCTAGGTCTAGTTGTTATTTGGCAGGTGCTTTTCTGAATTCTAAACTCTTTGGCTTTTTCATTTTCTTTTGCTTTGTCTATATTGTGGTCTCATCAGTTCTTTCTGCAATCAAATAGTATTTCTATGCATTATTGTTATGCCATTGTTTTCTGTGCAAGCTTCTTGCAGCAGCTAACTAACACCCACTATTTCATCAGCTTCTTCTAAAAGATAGCATTTCTATCTGTTGCTGTCTTGTCAATTCTGGCTTTCTATGTGCTTGTGTTTTTCTAAGTGCTTGTTCTTCAGGTTTGGTCTTGGGCAGCCATAATTAACCTCTCTGTCTCTTTTTTTCAAATTTTCTATGTTCCTACTTTCAGCCAGGTATTATCTGCTTAGTCTGCTGGTTTTTCTTTTTAATGTACCAGCCATGTAATAAATTAGCTAGCCATGTCCCTTTTCTGTTCTTAATTTGGTTGTTTTTGCAGGCCAGTTTAATCTCTCCAGAACTCGGTAAGTCTTTCTGATATACTAAGTGTAGTGCTGTCCTTCAGCTATTATTTTAATGTCCTTGTCTGATGTACTTGCAATATCGCATGCCCACCTATTTTCCTTGGTAAGCAGAATGTGTCAACAATGCTGTGCAGAGGAAGGGCATGGATTCATTGTCATTATAGAGGGAGGAAACAAAAGGTACATGGAACGTCCACACAGCATTAGTAGCACGGAAATAGAAAGGATGTAAGTGTATGCATATCGTATACAAAGGATTAAAAATGGACAAAATGTTTGTATCTGGGATGTATCTGGTATATTTA
>BHFT01057631.1:0-11003 GCA_004320025.1 Laticauda laticaudata
GGCGGAAAGTTCATCCGCTCAAAAAGTTTTGTGCAGCTCAAAACTTTTTGAGCGGATGAAATAGCAGTAGACAGATTTTTGATGGATAGAGCGTATGAAACACGTACACAGTGAGTACACAATGGATGCATCGCGTTTTCAAACGGATGGCAAGTTTTTTTGTCCATTTTACATCCTCTTTGCATCCATTGGTGCAGTGGGACATGGGCTTTAGAAAATGTGTATCTGGAAATGTGAAAGAAGCAACACTAAGATCATTATTGAGCTTTTGTTTTTCCAGTTATCATTTTTTTTTTAAGATTCAGCAATCTGATTATGAACTCAGAAGAAAGAAACATGCTAGAAAAATACCACATTAAATACAAGAAGTACATCAAAGCAGGGATATCTGAAATGTAAACATCTTAACGTGGGTTAGAAAATTGTAAAAAAAAATTATGATGCCATACAGTGATTTGATGTTATGTCAGATGTTCTAATAAAGGATGATATGTGTCATGCTATATAACTGAGGTTTTATTTTATATGTATAAAATAAAGAAATAAAATTAAATTTTCAGGTAATACTTGGAATCAAATTTTGTTGCATATTTTTCTCTTGTAGCTTTTTCCCAAGTTCAGATCGAAGAAGCTACTTGAACTACAGCTTGCCATGAACATTATCTTGAGAAACAAGAAATATTTAACTGTCAGTATATGAAGGAATATATGGTGGCATTTGTTTTTGAAAATCTTAACACTGAGAAGTGAGCATCTTCACCAGTTTTGGCAGTATGTGTTTTATGTTCACACTATATTTGTAGCTTAGCAACAACAGTATGTTCTCATGATTACTTTCCCCCTTTAGCATTTGGCTAATATTTGATGAACTATCAGAGAAAGGAAATATTTAACTAGCCAACTCTTGTGCTCTTGTAAAGCCAAACCTACCTTGGAATCATTTTGCTAACAGACTCAAAGTAAGCTAAGCTAATTTTTCATGAAAGTGTCATGCCAGAATCAACCAAACAACATATTAGAAGGCTGGTGTGGAATACCACAGAGCCCAAAGAGTAATAAATGGTAGTTTTGGGGATTGAAATTATAATAATCCTAGCTTTTTTCAGAATTATGGGAAACTTTATTTATATTTATTTATTTGTTTGTTTGTTTATTTATTTGTTTAGATTTGTCAATTGCTTACAAGATAATAGGTATAAGTATATACATAGTTATGATTACATGAAATCGGTACATATAAGAAAAATAAAAGAAACAATAGGACAGGGACGGTAGGCACCTTGGTACACTTATGCACGCCCCCAACAGACCTCTTAGGAAAGGGGTGAGGTCAATAGTAGACAGAACTCGTCTTGTGAAATATTTCTGGACTTTCTAAACTGTGTTAATGTCAGATACGTAATGTGGGTTCCAAACTAATGAGCTGTATTTGAGTATTGGTCTAGCAAATGTTTTGTATGCTCCAGTTAGTAATGTGATATTACCAGAGAAAAGCTGCGTAGGATGAGGTTAACCAAACTCTCAATGCCTTTTTGGCTATGTAGTTACAGTGGGCTCTAGGACTTAGGTCATTAGCAAATTGAAGACTCAAATCTTTGACAGAGTTTGGATCATCAACAAGGTTTTGACTGTTTTCAGTCCTGTATGTTTATTTTCTTTGTGGACTTTTGTTTTTTTTTTTGGCTCAATATGTAATAGACAAGGCATTTATTTGTGTGACTTTAAGTTTCATTTGTTTGACCATTCATCTGATACAGAAGATGCAAGATCTTTTGATAGGGTAGCAGTATTGTCTGTGCGTATTGACAACTTTACATCAACAGCCTAAATAGAGCAGCAGTGCATCGTATATGCATGCTACAGATAGGTCATTTTATTAGAGTATGAGAGAGGTTGGTCCTAGAACACGTGCCTTGGGGGCACCACTATTGACAGGTACAGAATTTGGTAGGACATCCCAATTTTGACCATTGTTGTCTTTTGACAAGAATACTTCTATCCAATTATGCAGTTGTCCAGAGATAACCCATAAAGATTTTAGGTTTTTGGAGTAGTTGTTGTGTAACCACTGAAATCAAAGGCTTACAGAAGTCTATGTAAATTGCCATCTATAGTTTTGCCCTGATCAAAGTTGTGTAGACCACAGATGACACATTTTTTATCAGTGTTTACAGTGTAAAAGCTGCAGAATTACAGGATAAGTTTTGTTTCTGAACCAAATATGTTTTATAGAGAGTAGGTTGTTGTCTCTAAGTGGAGGATAATGGATTGGTTAATAAAATTGATTCATGACTTTACAGTTTTGATTGCCAGCATAAAGAGATTGATCTGGTAATTTTCAACTGGAGCTGCGTCTCGCGCTGTTTTTTGTAAAATGGATGACCCGTGGTGCTGGGACCATAGCTTAGGGCAAAGTGAGCTGGCCTGAAAGATTTTTTCAAAGATTATGCTTCGAGGTTGGCTATGGAAGTGCGATAGCATTTTTTAAGAAGGCAATATTCATCTGGTCCAATAGATAGAGAATGGTTTTAATTGTGTAGTGCTTTTTCAACATTGTTCCTCGTAAAATTGATGTGTGTTCAATCATTGTAGTTTTCTGTGGTTCGGCTAGGAAATATTGGGCATGATCCATTGCTCTTTAAAAAATACTGAGCCAAAAATGTGTAAAAGAGGTTGGCTTTAATGGTGTCATTGTTACAGTCTTTACATTAGCGTCCTTTCAGGCGTGGCATGGACCTTGGACTCTTTTAGTTTGTTGTTTACAAAACTGTAAAAAGCATGGGTGGAATTGGTGCCTAGAAGGTTTTCCTCTTGTTTCATGTGATAATTGATGCATTCAGTCTTATCTGGTGGCATAAATTTTTTTATTCGGCTTTTGAAGTTGGCAATGTGACCAGATTGTTTTTCCACCAGAGTGATCTCTTTTGGACTGAAGTTTCCTTATTGTTATGGGTAATCTGTTTTCCTCTTGTTTAATGTGATAATTGGTGCACTCAGTCTTTGTCTAGTGGCATACATTTTTGTATTAGCTTTTAAAGTTGGCAACGTGACCAAAGGGATTTCTTTTTAGATTGAAGCTCTTCTTATTGTTATGCGGGTAATTGTTTTTTCTTGGTTTTGGGAGTTGTTATTGGTACATATAGTTTGATGACTCCTTTTGACTTCAATTAAAAATATGTTATAATGGTCTTCAACAATATTTGCATCCAGTGAATAGAGATTGCCAATCAAGGGATGAGAGATCGTTGCTTATAAGATCATAGTTTCCATTTTTGAAGTTATAGTTGGGATTACTCATTGTGATGATTTTTGTGCGGGCATACAAAAAGTTTTTGTTGAGACAAAAGTCAATCATATTGTGGTCACTGTTGGAAAAGGGTTCTTTAGTTTGCATTCATAAATTAAATTCAAACTATTTGCAGAAGATGAGATCAAGGGCAGTGTTAAGTCTAATATTGTTGTTTACTAGTTATTCCAGTCCCAGATTTGTAACAGCATTGTAGAAATTTGCATGTATAGGTTCAGTTGTACATTTGTTTTAGGGTCCAGTTAATATGAGGTAGATTGAAGTCACCAAGAAAGATAAAAGCGTGTGGGTAGGATGTTGCCCATGTTAGTAGTGAATTTAGCTTGTTTACATGTTCGATGTTATCATCAGGTGCTCTGTAACATAGTAAGTAACTTGTATGGCATGTATAAAAGTGTGATAGTGTTTGGCCTCAGTCTTTGATGGACAACAATGACAGTATATATGAGAGATTTGCTCTGGTTGGTGCACACACTACCTTTTCTTCTTTTATTGCTGCAGCAAAATATAACTGCCATGTCATCTGGAAAGTTCTCCCAAAAGCTTTTCTTTAAGCCATGGCTAAAAGCAATTTTCTCAAGATAAGCATAGATCAGGAAGAAGTGTATTTTAAAGTTTAGATAGAGGAAACCGATCAAGATCAAATAGTTATTAGCAAGAATACACAGTCCCCAAATAATATGAAGGACTGGTACCAATTGGAAAGTCTAAATAAAAGCCATGACTCTTGAAATCCCTAGCAAACCTCATCAGGAAGTTAGCAAGAATAAATTCAAGCATCCATGTACTGCAATGATTGCAATGATAGACACACGATTTAGAGAGCTGGGCAAATTAAGACCTTAACTGTTTGTTTGTTTGTTTGTTTGCCTTCAAGTCAGTGTTGACTTAGTCCCTGAAGTTCTGTTCATGACAC
The DNA here is from genome assembly GCA_004320025.1 of Laticauda laticaudata. Taxonomy (NCBI): domain Eukaryota; kingdom Metazoa; phylum Chordata; class Lepidosauria; order Squamata; family Elapidae; genus Laticauda; species Laticauda laticaudata. Next base: position 4,224 of record BHFT01057631.1, read on the forward strand.
TGTTCTTATATTTCTTTAGCTTTCTGCTGCTGTAAGTATAGTATTATTCTTTCATTATTGGCTTAAAATAGGGAACATTTTTATCTGGGTTAACAATTATATACATATGATCGTAGTATAGAAAGAATTCCGGGACCATTCTCCTCTCCCTCTTCACCCTCTGGCATGAATCTGTATGCCATCTTAAGAATCTGTATACAGATCTATTGCAAACTGCTCTTTACTTAGCAATTAAATTTAAAAAAGAGAAACCAAAGAAGAAAATATTGTTTTCAATTTGCAGTGAAGATTATCTCACCCAATAACTTGGGTGAGAGAGTTTCAAATAAGCCAATCAAGGCAATTTTTGTCTCCTGGTATTTGAGGATTTACACTAAACACTCTTGTATTTTAGAAGCAACATTCTCTCAACTTTTAAAGCATGTTTTTACTGCAGCATAAAACTTCCACAAATGGAATGTCCATTTCATTCTAATCTATTTTTAATTAGAAGTGTGTGAACTATAAAACAGTAAACAAAAAGGCATTTTCACAAAACAGCTTTTATCTTGCATTTTTTTAAATAAAAGACAATAGCTATGGATGCTTTCTTCTTCTAATTACTTTTTTGTGCTATTCTTTTAATAGCCATAGGGATGCATATAAGCCATTTTAATTAAAAAAAAAAGGAGTTAGGACAGTAAGGATAATGTAGCAATAACTAAGCTTATTAATATACAGAGTTCATTAATTGATAATTATGGTTCGACATAAGTGTAATTTCATTGATTTACTACAACCAAGACATGCCTGCAGGTGTTTTCCTGAAAAAAGATCTGACACAGTCCATCTGTACACCACTTAGCTCAAGTGGTACTTATCTTATTTTCTTAGTTCTTCCTTCAACTTTGGATAAAGTGAAGTAAATAACATTTCCTTTTTTAACAAACATAATTAACCATAAGAAATACATCTTGTTTAGGAGGGGACAAATTCATTTTCTTCTAAGTATGTGCGCACACAATTGCCCCACGCACAAACACAAACACAAATTATTATGCTGTGTGATTATACCAAAATAACTAAAATGCATTCTTGTTTCATTACAAGTCATTACACAATCAAATCTGAGAATTTACACTGTAAACAGATATTAATAATTTAACAAGTTCATATTGATTAAATTCATAGGAAAAATCAGATCTGTCATTTATTCCTAAATATAGCATTATGTTTCCTTATTTTACGTGGCTAAAAGGTCTTGCTTGCTTAGCTAGTCAGATTTCTCTCTTTATAAGATAGGGTAGGATAGGATAGGATAGGATAGGATAGGATAGGATAGGGAAGGGAAGGGAAGGGAAGGGAAGGCTATGTTTCAGAAAGATTAAGATATATTTCTTGCCAGGGCACTTATTCCAGATGGTAAGAAGCATAGTAAGGAAAAACATTTAATAAACCAGCAGAATAAAAACTAAGTCAACCAAGTTTTATTTATTCCAACATTTCTTTTATATGTGTGCATGTGTGTGTGTGTGTGTGTAATCAACTAAAATGCTACAGTATATGGTAGACATTGGGAATTATTTGGCTATAAGATGAATGACTGTCAAATTTACAAGAACATAAGAATCTAAGCAATAACCTGCTGGTTCATTCCTTACAAATCACAAATATTACTTTTAAAGAGTATGAGTTGTTATCTTTCATAAAATATACATCTAGCCTGTGGAATTCCTTGGTGAGGCCTATATCCTTCCAACTGAAATTGTACTATTCTCTTTCATGCACAAGATATTAATTTCTTCTAATATATCAAGAATTTACCTTGATATACCTTGAAATTAATAATATTAATATTAATAACCTTAATATACCTTGAAAACATCAGCTACTGAATAACAAATTATTAGTTCTGCCAGACACCAACAAATTGTTAGTTCTGCCAGAGCTATCATTGTGAAGAATAGAATTTGAACAAGTATCATTTTTAAGCATCTCAAATTAAGATTCCACAAATTTCACTGAGCCCTGTTAAACATTTTATGTATTTGTAACACAGAACTGACCATACATAAATAAATATATCTTGTGAAATGCAATTCATTTATTCTCAAAGTACTGTGACTGGTGAATAGTCTATTTAATTTTAGTTCCAATTAATTATAGCAATTTTCTAAGCTCACATACAATAAAGATTATGAACGTGCATATAATACAGCAGGAATGTCAAACTTGTGGGCCAAATGTGTCACACATCGGCCATACCCACACCCAGTTTAGCAAAAGAGGAAAAAGTCACAATACGTCACTTGACGATGCTGTGACAATGCTCCTGACACGGTTTTATGTGGCATTATTTAGGCTTTACAATCATCATATAGAATATGAAAAGTGGTGGAATCCAAATTTTCTTAACAACTGGTTCTGTGGCTGTGGCCTAATTTATGGGCATGGCTTGGTGATCATGTGACTGGCTGGGCATGGCCATGTGACTGGCAAACCAAATACAAGTGGTCCTTGCTTAATGGTGGATTGCTTAGCAGTGTTCTAATTTACGACTGACCTCCCCAGAGTTACTGGACATGTTTTTGGAGTTTTGACAGCCATGCACACACACACACACACTCCCTTCTAACTCTACTATTCTATGATTCTGTAAGGATCTCCTGCTGGAGCAGGGGGTTGGACTAGAAGATGACCTCCGAGATCCCTTCCAGCCATAGATTGCTGTGCTGTTTCAGAGTATTCTGAAGTCAGGGTTTGTGTCCTTCCTTCCTCTTCTTTTTTCTCTCTCCCTCCCTTCCTCCCTCCATGTATTTATCTATCTATCCATACACCTCATTCACTTTCTTCTCCCACCCTCCCTCTCTTTCTTTCTTTTTCTTCCTTCCATCTCTCCCTTTCTTTGTCTATCCCTTTTATTCCTTTTGCTTCCTTTCTCTTCCTTTTTCTTTTCTCTTTCTTTTCTTTCTTGTCTTTCTTCCTCTCTCATTCCCTCTTTTTCTCTCTTTCCCTCTCTTTTTCCCTCTCTTTCCATCTCTCTCTCTCTTTCCCCCTTCCATCTCTGTGTCTCTCTATGGCTCTCTGTCCCCTCCTCTCTGTATCTTTCTCTCTCTGCCCCTCTCCCTATCTTCCCCTCTCCCCCCCCCACTCTCTCCTTCTCTCTGTCTCTGTCTCTGTCTCTGTCTCTGTCTCTGTCTCTGTCTCTGTCTCTGTCTCTCTCTCTCTCTCTCTCTCTCTCTCTCTGTGTGTGTGTGTGTTTGTGTGAGTCTCAAAGCTGAGGCTGGACCAAGCCAGCAAGCTTTTCCTGGTGCTCTTCGCCACTTCTTTCATTTCTTCTTTTTGGAATCCAGCCTGACTGAACAACGATCGCCAGCCATGGTGGAAGTATCCCTTTGGGCAATCCTTCTTCTCCTCCTCCTCTTCCTCCTCCTCCTTTCATGACCAGCAGCTATTGTGAGGCCAGGAGGGTACACATGGGGGAGACCCTCCTCAAGTGAGCAGCCACCTGCCCCGCACCCATTTTTGCTGTGTTTTGGCATTTGCTTTAGGATAATCTCCTCTTAAGTGTGCACCTTCCTGGCCCTACCAACAGCTGCTGGTCATGAGAGGAGGAGGAAGAAGAGGAGGAGAAGGGTCACCTGAAGGGATATTTCCATCATGGCTGGCGATCATTGTTCAGCCAGTCTGGATTCCAAAAAGAAGAAATGAAAGAAGTAGTGAAGAGCATAAGGAAAGCTTGCTGGCTTGGACCAACCGCGGCTTCAAGGGAGAAACAGCGAGAGAGGGGGAGGAGAGGGGGAAAGGTAGGCACCTGCCCATTTCACTATTCCCCGTCATTGCCCTTACCTTCTCAGACCAGGTGAGGGAGGGGAGGGTGAGGAACAGGGCCGCTTCGGGCAAGATGAAGAGGTGGCGACCAAGCATGGGTGAGTAGAAGCCTGGGAGCAATGGTTCCTGGCTCAGCCGGTCCGAGAGACTTTGAGGTCAGACAGCCTGGAGTCGCTGAGATCCGAGTGAACATTGCACTGTGGGTTCACTTGAACACCCACTTCTTTGGTGTTGGATTTACGGAGTCAGTGGTGTGATTTGCTGGTTCTCCAAACTGCGCAGAATCATAACAACTGGTTTTATAGAACTGGCAGAACCAGTAGAATCCCACCCCACAGTTCATGTTTCCCAATTAATAGTATCAGACTAAAGTTTTAAACTTTTAAAAAATCCCCCTCAAATATTCTTTCAATACTTGTTTCTCAAGAAAATTCAAACACAGTTTTTTAGCTTTTTCTTCAGTTTTCAAATTTGTAGTACATGCTTGGTGCTAATGTCTCAGAATTTTTCTTTTAAGATGTAAATAAGGGCAGATCACTGTTGGATAATGACAAAATCACTATAAATATGTATTATGTGAATTTCATTGTTAACTATAAAATCATGCCTGAACTTTGAATTGGCAATTAATTAAATTCAATACAATTGTTACTTTGATATAATTCTTTTTACCTTTACATATCACTGCCAATATGTATTGCCACCACAATCCAGACATTCTCAGCAGTTTATAACCCTTTTACATAAAATACAATAAAATGTGTAACTATGCTTCTTTCTATGTTATTTATAAACCAAACAGTAACCAAGGATATCAATTTTTGCCCCAGAAATTCTCTTAAATAATCTAATAGTTTAGGGAAAGCCAACAGCATGAAACTGAATCAAACTTCTACAGAATGTTTTGCAGAAACAGAGACAGTGCCCATTAGTTTTCATTTAGTTGTTTTATGAAAAGAATGTAATTTATTTGAGATACTTTTGTGTTTGTTTCTGAGGGAAAAGGTAATGTTGTAGCGTTGAACTATGAAAAATTCTCACCAGAAAAATCCATCATCATCTTTGTGTTTTATAAAAATGGCAAAAAAAGGTTTGTTCTCTGGAACTGTTATGTCTTGCTATATGTTATGTCCTAGATAAAGCTGGTCAGCCTTTGATCTTTTGTGTTTTTAACATAGTTTTTCCCATATTCTTCAGGTTTCAGAATCAGGTCTTATATTTCCAATTAGTTGGGTTGAACTATGAGCTTGGTTGTTTCCTTGCACACATTTCTTTAGCCAATTAGATAATATTATTAGTGCTAAGTAACATCATTAGAGACCACCATGTTAGATTGATTGACAGACCTCTGGTGGAGACCCTACTGATACTGACATCTAAGCATCTAAGATTTGAAACTGAGATTACTAAAGAAATGGGATTTTAACCCATATTAACAGTACTTATGAGAAGAAATAGAACAAAATATAGCCCAAGATTTTAAGACAGAAAAGATGTGATATCCACCATTCCATCTAACAGTTGGATCAGCAAATAATTGACCAAATGGACAAACAGTCTGAACTTCTTGTCAATTTTCTTTGTTCCTAAAAGGTTTAAGTTTTGCAATAGAAACTCTAAAAAACTGAAGTTGTAAAGAAACTTATATAAAAATAAATATGAAAAATCTGCCCAAATCTTGGGCTATATTTTGTACTAGAACAAATTAACATAGCTACCATTCTGAAAGAATGATAGAATAGTTTAATACTATTTCCAATTACTGGGATTTTTTTTCTGATCCCAGCTGATACCAAAGATAATAGTATAAGCCTTTTCATAAAAATTGTTTCAGAATATCATTCAGTATTTTAAAACTATTCTTGCTTAAGTTACTTCAATGTAAAATAAATGTATTTTAAACAATTTAGTGATGAAGAAATTGTTTGCAAAATTTTCATGATTATTGTGCAAGGTTGTAGCCTAGTCTAACTTGGGTTATGAAATGACCAAGAGCAGGATGTCTTCTCTCTCTTGTATGCAATTAACCTTCCATTACCTCCTTAGCTTCCCATGCATCATTAAATTCCAAAGAGACATCAAGGACTTCAACAAATACAATCATGTTGGGAGCCAGAAAGACTGTAAAATAATAGAAAAATCTACATACATCCCACATAGAAGGTTATTCTTCTACCTTGTAGAATATTATCCCTACTAGAGTGACAACTGGTGAATATGACAAACTTCCATATGAAGATCAAATGTATATTTGCTCAAATATAGAAGTGGAATCTGTTCCATACAACTTTCTAAAGTGCCTCCTGAACTCTCTATCACATTCTCTATTAATGACAAGGAGATTGAGTTATGCACTAAGTTATTTTAAAGCTAGCAACAGAATTTTTATTTACAAACTTTGCTTACAGAAACTATTTTATGCCTCCAAGGAATTTATTTATTTATTTATTCATGAAATTTATAATGAATAAATAATTGCTAAATTTATAGGGTTTCTTCCTCTTATATAAAGTGTGCATGTATTATTACATATACAAATATTAATAGTGTGTTATATTTTAAATTGTATGACTTGATCTTGGAACATAAATAAAAATTAAAAATATGTGACTGAAAACAACAAAATAATAGTGTCCTCCATTACCTCACTATGGAAACAGTTTGACATTGCCTCCTTCCTGGGATTGAGACACACAGTAATTGATCCAAGAACTTCCAGCTGTCTTTGTCCCAAGGGGGAACTATAACTCACAATCTGTCAGTTTCTAGCCTGATTTCTTAATTACTATACTACACTAGTTTTCTAAACACTATAGTTACTCTATTATGATTTTGGGGTTTTTTGGATAGAATCTAAAGGCCCTGTCACACTGCCCAATGGATGCAAAATGGATTAGTAAAAAGGACACAATGGACGAGCAAAATGTTCCATCTGTTGTTATCCGCTCTCAAAAGGGGCAAAAATTTGCA
>BHFT01057632.1:0-19706 GCA_004320025.1 Laticauda laticaudata
AAGAAGATGCTTCCCCTCCCCTCTTTCTGACTGGAAGCTGCGGATATTTAATCAGAAAGCCAAAGCATCTGTGCCTGTCTCCTCTGATTAAACCAGCATTATCCAGAGGGCAGTTTTAGTGCTCCTCAAAGGCATGTGACGGCTCTTGAAGCAAAGCTAGAGCACAGAAAAACGCAGTGTGTGTTTCTTTCCTTTGCCTGGAGTTGTGATGCCTCACTCCATTGCTCCATTTGGCTTCCTTTGCTTTCAGGCAGGCGCTTCACTTTGGCAGCAGACATCAGAGGGAGGGAAGAGAGAGAGAGAGAGAGGAAGAGAGAGAGAGAGAGAGAGAGAGAGAGAGAGAGAGAGAGAGAGAGAGAGAAAGAGGAAGAGAGAGAGAGAGAGCTCCATCCATCCAGTCCTTGAACGGCCTTCAGGGACAGGAAATCTAAGTTGGGAAAATTGTGACAGCCTTCAGGGAACCCATGCACGAGTACACACCAACTTTAGTTAGGCTTTTTTTATACATTTATTTATTTTATTTATTTTTGTCAATTGCTAACAAGGTAACAGGTATAAGTAAAAACATAGTTATGAATAACATGGATACATATAGAAAATTTAAAAAAATACAAAGAAACAATAGGATAAAGACAGTAGGCATGTTGGTGAGCTTATGCAGTCCCCTACAGACCTCTTAGGACAAGGGCGTCGAGGTCAATAGTAGAAAGTCTAAGGTTAAAATTTTTTGGGATTCTGGGGAAAAAAACACAGAGTCAGGAAGAGTATCCAAACATTGACCACTAATGCTGCTAACGTGTATTTCCTGCAAATCAAGTTTGGTGTGATTAACCTTCATTTGTATCTATTGTCTGCTTTGTGTTGTTAATCGGTTGAAGCTCGAAGTATTCATTGACAGTAACGTCAATTGCAATGTCATGCATTTATATATTTATTACTTTAGATCGGACTGGAGGCGGCGTAGTTCTACGATTTTTCTAGGTCTAGAATTTCAACAGTCTGGTGGCATAAGGTATTCATGCCAACAAGTAGAGGAGCTGAGAACTCTTCTTGTGAAATATTTTCTCTGGACTTCCTAACACCTGTGGTTAATATCAGATAACGTAATCTGGGTTCCAGACTGATGAGCTGTATTCGAGTATTGGTCCTACGCAAATTTTTGTAAATGCTCTAGATAATAGTGTGATATTAACAGAGAAAAAGCTCAGAGGATTAGGTTAACAACTCTTAATGCCCTTTTTGGCTATGTAGTCTACAGTGGGTCTCTAGGACCTTAAATCATTAGAGATGAGTACTCCAAGATCCTTGACAGAGTTTGGATCGTCAACAAAGGTCTTGACTTATTCAGCCTGTTTTTTATTCTTTCTGAAATTGTTTTTATTGCCAATATGTAGCGACAGAGCATTTTTTGTTTGAGATTTGAAGTTGCCCATTTGTTGACATCTCGATCACATCAGTCAAGGTCTTCTTGAAGGGTAGCGTATTGGTCTGTGGTGTTGAATAGCTTTATATCATCAAGCAACACGAGAATGCAGTTGCTCTTGATTATGAAATCCAGAGGTCATTTATGCTTAGAAGTATGCAGAGAAGTTGGTCCTAGATAACACTGCCTTGAGGACACCACTAATTGACAAGGTACAGAATTTGACAGGACACTCCCATTTTGACACATTTGTTCCTCTGTTTCGACAGGAATCTTCTATCGCCAGTTATGGCAGTTGTCCGGGGCGGAGATACCATCAAAAATTTAGTTTAGGAGTAGTTTTGTCATGTACCACTGGAATCAAAGGCTTTACAGAAGTCTATGTAGATTTGTCTCTGCTGTTTTTGCCCTGATTGAGTGTGTAGTTCTATATGATTTTCTCCAGGGTAAGAGTTGCAGATTACAGAATAGTTTTTTCTGAAACCAAATTGTTTACTGGAGAGTCAGGTTGTTTGTCTCTGAGTGGAGATAATGAATTTGGTTAGTAATTGGATTCCCATAAATTGATCTCTTTAAACAGGTGATGCAGCATAAAGAGATTGGTCTGTAATTTTTAACTAGGCTGGCCTCCCTTTTTGAAGATGGGGATGCTCCATGGCTTGTGAACCAATAGTTTTGGCAAGGAGGGCTGGTCCAGAAAGAACTTTTTCAAAGATTATGCTTAGCAGGTTTCCGGCTATACGCAGCTGCGGTAGGCTTTCTTAAGAAGTAGTCACATATTCCATCCGGTCCAATAGATAGAGATCATTTTAGATTGCGTAGTGCTTTTTCAACATTGTCTTTCTTATAAAATCAATATGTTATTAGAATCATTGTAGTTTCTGTGTTCGAAACTAGGCATGACCCATCTGGGTGTGTAATCAAATATCCTTGGTGGAGCCAAATGAATGTGTTAAACATAGGTTTGCTTTAATATGTGTCGTCATTGTGCAGTCTTTACCATTAGGTCTCCTTTCAGGCGGTGGGATATAATACCTTGAGTTGTTTTTAGTTGTTGTTTACAAATTGTTAGAAAGTGTGGGTGGAATTGGTGCAATAGGAGGTTTTCTGGTTGTTTAATGTTGTAATTGGTTGCAATTCAGTTTATCTGTTGGCAATATAATTTTTGTGTCGACTTTTGATAGTGCAACTGTTGATAGATTTGTTTCCCACCAAAAATGATTTCTTTTTTTGGACTGAAGCTTCCTTTTATTGTTTTATGGGTAATTTGTTTTTCTTGTTTTTGGAAGTTGTTAATGGTACACTTATAGTTTGATGGACTCTTTTTGATTTCAAATAAAAATATGTTCGTAAACGGTCTCTCTAACAGTATTGGCATCCAGAGAATAGCAATAGAAATTGCCAATCAAGGGATGAGAGATCATTGTTTATAAGATCATAGTTGCCTTTTTTGAAGTTATAATTGAGAATTCCATTGTTGTGATGATTTTTGTTGTTCTTGTAGGAAAGAATGTCACAAGGACGACGGAGAGAAGGAGAAACACTTTGGAGGTGGCTCCGAAAGGAAGCCAGACCAAATTTCAAAGATGTAAAAGCAGGCACCATAAGAAAAGTAATTTGTTTGAGTGTACCTTCTCCCTTCCAGTGGGAAACATTTTGCACTGTTTCCAAACCCTAGCAGATGGAAGCCATATGGAGAAATAGATGTCCACCTCCTTTCTGAAAGACAGAATAACAGAGTTGGAAGGGACCTTGTAGGTCTTCTAATCCAACTTCCTGCTCAAGCAGGAAGCCCTGCATCATTTCAGACAAATTGTCCAATCTCTTCTTAAAAACCTCCAATGGGATCTTACCTGAAACTTACAGTAAAGAGCAAGTATATTTGATTATTCATGTGTTAACTGCAGCCAAAATTGTATTTGCTCAAAATTGGAAAAGTGAACAGATTCCGACTGATGAAAATGTGATTAGAAAAATAATGGAATGTGAAGAAATGAATAGAATAACATTTTCAATTAAAGAGAAGGAGCAAACTGAATATTATAAGATATGGGAACTATTTTATCGATGGCTAGAGAAAAAATATGAAAGCTAGAAATAGCCAATAGATTAGTGAAATACAGAAAATAGGTTTATAGAATTAAACATGTTAAGAAGAGGAGTGTTACAATAATAGAGATATTATATATATTAATAAGATAATTTGATTAGAATAGAGAATTAATACCAAAGAAATGAACATGGATGTAAATTTTAATTATTATCGCACAAGATATTTGTACCCAGATGACACACTGTTAAATGGAAGATGAATTGTATGTACCTTAAATACAATTTTTAAAAAACCTCCAATATTGGAGCATCCACAACTTCTATAGGCAAGTTGTTCCATTGATTAATTGCTCTCACTGTCAGGAAATGTCTCCTTGACTATAGGTTGGTTCTCTCCTCAATTAGTTTCCATCCTTGGCTTCTTGTTCTGCCCTCAGGTGCTTTGGAGAACAGCTTAACTCTCTCTTCTTTGAGGCAGTCCCTCAAATATTGGAACACTGCTATCATGTCACCCCTAGTCATCCTTTTCATTGAATTAGATATACCCAATTCCTGCAACCTTTCGTCCTATGTTTTAGCCTCCAATCCCCTAATCAACTTTGTTGCTCTTATCTGCACACTTTCTAGAGCCTCAATATCTTTTCTCTATCAGTCCCCTCTATGAGCTATCAACCCATCAATCCTCTGTCAAACTACTTTCATACAGTATAATTTGTGGTCGGCCTTCGTTTAGAGTTCCTTGCTAAGGAAAAAAAAGCCAATGCACTCTAAGAGTCAATACCTGTTACAGGTATGTTTCCCTCCCAGTTGGAGAAAAATTATGCAACCAGCCGGGAACACAAAAAATGGCATTTGGGTTTGCTCTCTGCAGAGCACCAAAGCCTCATGCTTGCTGTAACAACTAAAAGTTGTGGCCAATATTTGTCAACTCACTGAAGACACGTTATCTGTGTCTTATGGCAACTCTCTTTGTCCCCTTCCTCTATGGGTTGCATTTAACACTGCTGGTCAAATCAATATGTGTTTCAGGCATATTTGTTGATACTAAAAGGGGAGGAGGGAATGATTCTCAAAATTTGCTCACCAGCACATTATGTGTTTGGGAATGGCAAAGTGGAGAGAAAAAGTGATAGAGAAAAAAGAAAAGATTTTTCTTAAATTCAAAACCGAGTTTTTGTTAACATACCACACAGCCAAAAGAGCACACAGAAGAGAGGAAGAAAGCATCAGACAGAAGCTTTAACTTGTGTTAAAGGTGCACTTTTGAGAAATGTTATCTTTGGAAGCGAGACATAAGCGCAAAAATAATCATGACTGATACCCATTGATTATGAAGGACGGTGTCATGGTAAGTCTATGCATCTGTTTTAGTTGATTCACTAGTCTAATAATCAGAAGACATATGCAAAGAGTGGGGGAATTGTGCTGTTGTTTTGGGGGTATCTTTTAATACTATATACCATTAAGCTTCCCTTTACATCACTATGTCTCCCTTCAGAATGCAGAATTCAGAATGCATTGTGTGTAGATCTTGTTCTTTGAAAATAAATTTGAAAAGGAAAGCAAAGAGGAGGAAAAATAGAGAAAGTCAGAGAGGGTGAAAATCATTCTATTTCAAGTAGTTGGAGTCAAAACTTCTCATGCATAGACTGAAAAAGGGAACATATCCATGTTAATATACTGTGAAGCCACCGCATCCAATGGTGTAGGTGGCCTTTCTGAAAAGAGTGGATAATGAGAAGGCATGAGAAGGATTCTTCAGCCAATGCTATTCTGCATTCCCAACGCAAAGAGATCTGAGAAATCATATCACAATTTCCTCTTCCTTCTGACTTAATGCTGCCCCCTTTGATTCCATGCTCGCTCCCCCCCTCTCTCTTTGTATATACATACACACACACACACACACACACACACATACACATATACACATAAACACACACATACACACACATATATATATTTAATACAGAAACCGCATGTACTATATCTACTGAGAGTACCTGTGCTATTTTTTTCTCTTTAATTCACTCCAGAACAAAGTCTTTGTATTCCAAATGCAAAGTTGAACTAAACAGACATGTGCAAAATAAAAAGAGAAGCTGAACACCGTGCAAGAGATTTCATAGTGATTCTCTGACAGGAGACCTATTGATTTCAAGGGGAGAAGTAATTCCTTATTTGCAATCTTTAGGAAGATTTTTTTTTAAAAAAAAAGAAAAAGAAAAAAGTAAGTTAAATTAAGCCAAGCTTTTGGAGAAAATAGTGAAAGATTTTATCTGGGCAGGAAGAACAGACTCCACATCCCAGCAAAAAGGAAGAGAGTTAGATCTAAATAGGTTAAGGAGATCCACACTTGAAGAGTAATCAGGATATTTGGGAATTAGTTAGATTCTCAGTGTCATGCCTGATGATTAAACATTTAAGATCTCTCCAGGCCTTAAAGTCATGCAATTTTACACTGCAAAGATTAAGCAAATCTTCAGTTAAAATCACTGCGAGAGTAATAATGTTAAGGGCCTTGCCTGTTGAATCTGTCAATCTACACTATAAAGTAATCAATCATGTTCAGATTTATGTACTTCAGGATAACTTTACATCATTACAGTGATTTGTACATGCCAGTCCACAGCAGTGCAGCATAAAAAACTCAAAACCTAAGAACCACCACTCTCCCTTTTGCATCCTCCGCTTTGATCAACCTAGATTGTTTATAATTAGGTATATTTATTTGAGGCTGCAATTACTTATGACACTTGTTTTTGAACTTGTTTTTGAACCAAATTGAGATGACCTCTGGAGGAAAGCATAGCATTTTCTAGTTTGCTGATGACACAACAGTGATGGTCTCATTCGAGGACAAGATGATCTGCATTACAGACAGGAGTTAACAACTTGCCTCATGGTGTAACCCAGAACAATCTGGAACTGAAACACTCAAAACCGTAGAATGGTGGTAGACTTTTAGAAGAAACCCCCCTCCAAACTACCACCTCTGACAAAAACTAGACAAACACAGTATCAAACAGTAAAGACTTCAAATTCTAGTTCTACTATATCACAATGACCTAAAAATGGGACACATAACATCAAAAACATTCATCAAAAAGAACAACAAAGAATGTTCTTTCTATGCCAACTCAGGAAGTCAAACTGCTCAAGGAGCTGCTGATCCAGTTCCACAGAGGAATTAATTGGTCTATCATCTGCATCTCTATAAACTATCTGGTTTGGTTCTGTAAACCCAAACAAGGACAGGACAACAGACTTCAGAGGATAAATTAAAGGACTGCAGAAAAAAAAAATTAAAACCTTGCCTTTCAATGAGGAACCTGTATACTGCACAAATCAAAAAGAGGGGCTGTGAAAGTTATTTACAAACCCCCTCATAGCCCCCCGGCCCGCGCCCCCCCCCCCCCCCCAGACATAAAACTGTTTCAACTCCTTCCTCAAAAAATGCGATGTAGAAGCAACTGCAGCACCAGAACAACTAGACACAAGGAACAAGTTTTCTCCTGAAAGCCTTCACTCTTGCTAAACAAGATTAATTCCCTCAAACTGTTCAACTATTTACAAAGTGTACACTACTATTAACTGTTAATCTTCTCATCACTCACTTATCACTCATCCCCTCCCACTTTGTGATTGTAGGACTGTAACTTTGTTGCTTGTATCTTTATGATTTATATTGACTCTTTTCTAGTATGATTTGATTTGTTGATTGTACCCTAAACTATCAATTAAATGTTTACATTTATGATCTTTATTCTTAACAGAACTGTACCTTTTTCTTTATGTATACTGAAGAAATATTTACATCAAGACAAATTCTTTGTGTGTACAATCAACACTTGGCAATAAGAATTCTGTTCTGTTTTATTCTATCTATTCTATTCTATTCTTACCCTACTCTACTCTACTCTACTCTAGTTTACTTTCTGGCTGTCATCTAGTGTTTTTTGGGGGAGTATGAGTCTTTTTTGTGCTTTCATTTTGGTAGTCTTCAATTTTACAATTACATTGTTAAGTGAATCTTCATATTTTCAATCTAATATTAAATAGATTGGTATCATTATTTAATCAATCATTTGACTACTTTTATTCATTCATGCTTTAGGAAATAATCATTTTTACTTAAATTTGTTTTTTGTGACAATTCATATTATCATCCCAAATCTTTCCTAAAATCATTTTGTAGATATAATAAGCAAAGAATACATCTTTATATATTTAGTATTTTCTAAACGTTACATTATTTCATTTACTATATTTTATTGTCTAACCATTGATAGAATAGATCCCAAATGTTATAAAACTGTTTATTCATCCTGTTTCTCATTTCAAATGTCAATCCGCACATTTAAGCAACATTCCAACATTTTCTTTAAATGAATTTACCTCCTGTGATGGTGTTTTCTCATTTTTTCAGTTTTTAGCAAATACAATCCTAGCCGCTGTTAATACATTTACAATCAGGTTATTTCAAGTCTTTAGTATATATTTCAGGTAAAAAGTCTCAATAAAAAATACCTCTGGTTTCAAATCGATATGCTTTTTTAATCATTTTTTTCCAACCACGTGTGGATTTTAGTCCAGTATTTTTTAAGCATCCGCACAAGTCCACCACATATGGTTATATGAGCCAGGTGTCTGATGACATTTTTCAACATTTTTCAGATTTAATTCTTGAATGTTCTTGGCAGTGGGAAAATGCCACCTGTAAAACATCTTATACAAAATTTTTTTTGCTACTGACATTGTCATTTTTTATATTTTGAGACCACAATTTTTGCCATTTCTCTAGATCAATCCCATGTCCAGAATATTCTCCCCCAAGCAATCATAGTTTCTTTAACTTGTTCTTCTTCTAGTTTAATTTCTAATAAATATCCATACAATTTAAAGATTTTGACAGGTACTGATGAAAAGGTGATTAAAAATTGTATGGGAGTATGCAGTCTAAATGTAATGGTAAAAGGTAAAGGTAAAAGTTCCCCTCTTGCACATGTGCTAATCGTTTCCTGCTCTAGGGGATGGTGGTGCTCATCTCCATTACAAAGCTGAAGAGCCAGTGCTGTCCAAAGACATGTTCATGGTCATGTGATCAGCATGACTAAACAACAAAGATGCATGGAATGCTGTTACCTTCCCACCAAAGTGGTCTCTATTTTTCTACTTGCATTTTTACGTGCTTTTGAACTGATAGGTTGGCAGAAGCTGGGATAAGTAATGGGAGCTCACTCCATTATGCAGTGCTAGGGTTTCGAACCACCAAACTGGTGACTTTTCTGATGTACATACTGACATTTTAAACCTATTTCTGATTTCTTCTTTACAGACCATAGTGAAAATTATAAAATGAATGTTCACTTGGTATTTGAAAACATTTTTATACAACAACGACCAATACCTTAAAAAGAGCAATGAAAGATAATACTTCTTCAGCTCTATCAGAATTTAGAACAAATAACTTCTAATGGTTATATCTGGAAAACAGCAAGAAAATTTAGAGAGGATAGTGTTTAAAAGGATGAATATTCCAACAATTAATCCTTAAAAAGTAGAGTATTAATCTGTTCCTATTTTTTAATATATACAACAGTATTGAAGAAATAGATAAATCAATGGTTCTTAAATTGGGGGCAAATATCACCATTTAGACCTATCCTGGGCTTAATGGTGCAATTTGTAATTGTGTGTTTGTAAGTTAAGGATACAATTTCCAGCTGTGGTCAAGTTGCTTTTGTGTGTTTTTTGGGGAAGAGAGTAATGACATTTTTGAGACAGGGAAAAGGAGAAAGTAGGTCAAAACATTTAAGAACCATTGAGACAGAGAGAGATGGACAGAATCCAGTTGTGTTCTTTGTTCAATGTTAACAATGTTTATGTCTTTTTCAAATATTCATTTTAGATTGCTAAAGAAGACCATGTATTGCTATTTTATTTATTTATTTATTGGTGTCAGGAGGCCATTTAGATGACCTAATCCCAATGCTTTACTTACCATTTTAAACTGGTTCACTATGTGTTATTGCATTAATTTCTTGATATAACCATTTGATATTTTATGCAGCAGCTAGTTACAGTTGCCTGAAAACCAAACTATTACTAAGAACTATTACTAATTCCCAATAAGGCTAGTAGTACCACACCTTTTTTGGAGTCTAGCATGAGAAGATTTCACACTTGAGTGTACAGTGTATAGATGGTGCAAGTGTGAAATTCAATGTATTTAAACTCACCTATCCTCCAATAAAACAGACTGGGTGCATAAATCTAAATGCTTTATTGAAAGAACAGGATATGGTGAAATTGGGGAAAATAGGAATACATACAATGAGAACCAAATACAAGATAGATGGACAGTATTAAGTTACCTCTGAACACAGCAATTAATAAATACAAGCAATTTAAATCTCACCAGCAATGCTCTGTGTGTGGGATGTGGGTTTGTCTTTGGATGACCATGAGCCACAGATGAAGATGGATTCTTTTTGTGCTTCTGCCTTCTCCAAATTCTAAAGGAAATGGAGTCTGGCTTCCCAGTATGCACTTGTTTTGAGAATCCGGGCTAATGGGTCAGCTTCAAACAATATACTTGGTATTTGTCTCTCCAGCCACTAGATGGGTTGAGAGAGCAACAACAGTATATAAAAGATTATATGCTGTGGCATGACAAAATTGGAAGACACAAGTCTTCACTTGGTTCACCATACTTTACAAAGTTAATGCTATGGGGATAAAACTGAAATATATCTAATGCCAGATTATGTAACGGGATCCTGTATTATTCTTTGCTTTGAATGAGCAAAGATTGTAAACATGAATAAACTGTTGATTCATTTCTTCAATCTACACACTCCACCCCACTCCATCACACCACACAACACCTCACTCCCATACACACAAACACACATGAAATCACCCAGGTCTCTGTAGTCGGGGACCTCAATGAACAGAGGTCAGCAATTTCCCTTCTCAAGATATATGCAAGCATTTACCAATTCATTGAGATACCTGCATTTTATATTCTAACACTGTTCATTAAGAAAAGTCAGTAGATCTTGTATTCTTTTGAGAATATCTTTTTCAAAACTTTCCTTGATCATAGAGATTGGCTGATAGGGCTCCATAATCTTAAATAATATATTTGTGCTGTTGGTTTTGTTTCATTCTCTTTTGCTGATGCTGACAGCTGAGAAGATTTTGTGCAAATGAAAAAATAAAAGCACCCTAAAGTTAAATTCTAATGGGACCTGACTATTAAACGTTTCCCACTTCATTGTTGATAGGTAGTATTGGTGCTTGCCTCGCATCTCGAAGAAGATAATCCACATGGGGAAATAAAACTGTGATTATATTTCACTTATTCTTTCTTCCTTCTATACCCCAAGAGCTCTTTAATAATATATGAGAGCACGGCGTTTAAGAGCAAGTTGAACCTCTCAGTGCAAGTTGTGATCCCAATGAAAACAGTGTCTTTGAAGTTATTTGTCTTGGAAAGAAAACTGTTATTAGGTTACAGAGAAAGAGAGAGGGAGCACTTTTCAAGCTAATTCTACTGTCACTGCTATTTTAAGACAAACATAGAGATAAATGAAATGCAGTCATGCAAGACACATATCATCTAGATTGGTCCTAAGTAATGAACAGATGTTGTGAACCTTGTTCAAGTGATTCAACAAGGAAAATCCTGACAATACAGTAAAATCACCATCTTCTTCATCATCGCCATCAGTAGAAGGCAAGAGATGGATTCCTTCAGAGATATACCCAACACATTTTGAGGTAAATATATTTCATTCATACAGAACATTCTGAGTCATGGTTGTTTATTGTTTTTTAACTTTTTACTAAGCAATGCCTACAATGACGAGTCATCTCAAACATGCATTCCTTTCCCTACCCTGGTTGATAAATAAGTCAGTTTGTCCTTTTCAAGAAATTTCTATAGTGTTTACTTCATTTTAAAATTGTATTTTATCCAGGTTTCACTGATGACAAGTCACCTTGTCAAAAATCATCAGACATACAGAGCTTGTTCTATGTCTCTAGACTTAGACTTATAATAACAGAGTTGGAAGTTGGAAGGGACCTTGGAGGTCTTCTAATCCAACCCCCTGCTCAGACAGGAAACCCTACACCACTTCAGACAAATGGTTATCCAACATCTTTCTAAAAACTTCCAGTGTTGGAGCATTCACAACTTCTGGTGACAAGTTGTTCCATTATTAATTGTGATGTCAGGAAATTTCTCCTTAGTTCTAGGTTGCTTCTCTCCTTGATCAGTTTCCACCTGTCACTTCTTTGTCCTGCCCTCTGGTGCTTTGGAGAATAGCTTGACTCTGTCTCCTTTGTGGCAGCCCCTGAGATATTGGAAGACTGCTATTATGTCACCCCTTAGTCCTTCTTTTCCTCAAACTAGACATACTCAATTCCTGAAACCATTCTTCATATGTTTTAGTTTTTAGTCCCCAAATCATCTTTGTTGCTGTTCTCTGCACTCTTTCTGGAGTCTCCACATCTTTTTTTACATCATGGCAACCAAAACCAAATATTCCAAGTGTGGCCTTACCAAGGCATTATAATGTGGTATTAACACTTCATGTGATCTTGATTCCATCTCACTGTTTATGCAGCATGGAACTGTGTTGACTTTTTTGACAGCTGTAGCACACTCTTTTTTTATTTTTATAACTGTATTGTCACTTTGAATGTACACTAATCAGCATATATTAAAATGAAATTTTACTGCATACAGCTCTCAAAGGATCTTACCCTCTAATGTACGCTGCATAAACATGACAAAATAAATAAATACATACATATATACATACATACTTAAAATTTGCTATTCATACCCACAATCTGTAACTGAACACCTAGTCACTGGCACTTCAGGTGATAATATATAAAGCACCAAGAGCCAGTTTGGTGAGTGAGTAAGGCATCAGGCTACAAACCAGGCAACAATGAATTCTAGTCCCTCTTTTGGCATGAAGTCAGCTGAATGAGTGGAAGCCAGTCTTTCTCATCCCTAGGAAGAATGCAATGGCAAACCACTTCTGAAATCTTGTTAAGAAAATTCAGGAACTATTTCAGGCAATGTTTGAGAATCAGACACAACAGGAACAGAAGAAAATGCAATACATGAATTTAGGAACTGTTCAGGTGCTGAAAAAGTCCAGTGTTGAAAAAGGTAAAATACAGAATCTATCAGAAAATTAGATACAGTCCATGAGAGAAGAAAAGACATAGCTATATCTATGTACATGGGGGAATGACATAATGCAACATCTGTATATTCCTATCTCTTGAATGGATAAAGAAAAGGAGACTATATGTATCATTCTGACACAGGCTTTGTCTGTCTCTCCCAGGCAATATGCAGAATGTCATTTGTGGATTCTGACATAATGACATGGAGCTCATATGATGAGATTTAAAAAAAAAAAAATGACTGGTAGGAATTATCTTGCATTACGATCCATAATAGAGAATAAGAATCCAACACGAAGATATCCCTCTGCTATCCTGGGATTTTTCAGGTGAAATCAAGCAGATGATATGAAGCTCTCAGCTCCATGTAAGGCTTGAGAAACATAAATTTAGAGTTTTCCAACTAGCAAATAAATATTTGTTTTTTTTCCAATATTTGCAAGCCTAAAGCAGATCTGCCCAGGCTTTAACATATTTTTTTTTCTTTCTTTCTGTATGACTACCAAGCTCTACAATCTCTCAAGCTGATTTTAATTTACTGTTATGTTTTGCTCTTTAAACATGTGAATTATATGAAAATTATGAAAAATACTAATGTTTTTATTTCACTATTGGTTCCTTTCAACTCATTTCCTAACAGTGATGGAAAATTTACAGTTGGGGTGTTTATATAACCTGCAGTTATTATAATTCTTATTTTTTTACTTTTCTGCAAAAGAAAAAAAGAAAAGAAAGGAAAAGAAAAGGAAAGGAAAGAAAAAAGAAAAAAGAAAGAAAGAGGAAGGAAGGAAGGAAGGAGGACGGAGGGAGGGAGAAAAATAAGTAGGTAGAAAGGGAAGAGACACAAACAATTACATTTTAGAACACATGCATAACACTGCTCAAAAATAATAGGGAAAAATACATAATTTGTATTGTATTTGTACTGCATATCCAGCAGCTACATTACAATATAAATTCAAGTTTGATCTCTCTGGGGTGCATTTTTCTCTTAAACCTATTCTACTTAAGAATACCATAAAGACCACGTAAAAAGATAATGCCCTTTAAAAATAACAAAAAACACACTTGGCAACAGCTCTGTGTTATAAATTATGCATAGTCTAAGCCAAACTATGTGGAAATTCTCATGCCCTCATTATTAAATCTAGGTCCACTGAGCTCTTCTCAGACTTTTTACAACAAGTATGAAGTCTCCTTTTTTAGATGGTTGGGTCATCACAATTGTTTGTACCTCCCCATTCAATGTTTATCGCAACATTTTTGCCATATCAATGTTAAAATATTATTTTTATATTTTTTCCCAAAATGCAATTAATTTCAACTTTAAAGAGTTCAGGACAGTGACGTGGGAAAGAATATATCAATTACCGTCAAAGGTAATGATAGGAA
This sequence comes from Laticauda laticaudata, assembly GCA_004320025.1. NCBI lineage: Eukaryota > Metazoa > Chordata > Lepidosauria > Squamata > Elapidae > Laticauda > Laticauda laticaudata. Next base: position 14,087 of record BHFT01057632.1, read on the forward strand.
GCATCTAGCATTATGAGCCACAATAAGGAGTATCAAACACAGAGATTACTTTGCTATCTTGGTCCTTATTAGGTGAAAGCCAACCGCAGGTATCTTCCAATATTTTCCCTTTTAATTACAATTTTAAAGGAATTTCTGTAACATATTCATACTCGTGCTAATTTCTATCCATTACTTGTAATGGAATGTCTTTCCCATGCAACAATATTTATTATTCAGTTCTTATCTACAAAAGCTATCATGGCGACTTGAGTTCATGAACACAAAACAGTTAAAAAGAACAGTTCAGAAAAAATTAATAGACAACATAATTAAAATAGAAAAAATGCCATTTGAAACAGCCAGCAATAATACACAGCACTTTGTTATATATTTTTTCAATGTCGGTCAGACAATCCATGTGAGGCCTTCAAAGTCTTTTAAACGATTAGTTAGAAGGAGAAAAGCTAGCAAGGTAATGTAACTGCAAAACCATTAAGCATGAACAACGTCAACAGTAGATCTGTTAAAGTTTGTCCTAGGTCTAATTTAAAAATCCTCCCAAATATTGTTCTGCTTTATTTTAACAAATTAACAGAGTTGGAAAGGACCTTGTAGGTCATCTAATCTGACTCCCTACTTCCCAAGCAGGAGACCCTACACCATTTTTTGACAAATAGCAGTCCAATCTTTTCTTGAAAGATGAATCTCCCACAAGTTCCGAAGGCAACTTCTGTTCCATGGGTTGATTGTTCTCACTGTCAGGAAATTTCTCCTTATTTCTAGATTGTATTTCCAGATTTTTTCTAGATTTTTAGTTCTTGACCATTGTGGATTTACTACGGTGAGGAGAATTTAGAGGAACTGGAATAAGTTCAGCAAAGGACAAATGAGAACGATGAAGGGACTGGAAACGAAAACCTACAAAGGCAGATAAAGGAAACTGACCGGTTGAGCTTTGAGAAAAGTCAACTGAATTGAACTATGATAGCATACTTCAAATATCTGAAAAGGTGTCACAGCAAAGGAGGTCACCTCTTATTCCAAAGTGCAGGACAGAGAATAATGGATTTATGTCAGAGAGGAAGGCACAAACATTACAAAAGGTTTCCTAAGGGTAAGAGCAATTTGAGAGTGGAATTAGTGACTCAGACAGTGGTGAACTTTCCTAGAAGCTAGTCAGCCATCTGTGAGGGAATGCTCTAATTTGAATTTCTGCAATGAGCCAGACAGAAGCCGGATCTGATCACCCCCATTGACGACTTCCAATCGAGATTCTGTGTAGGAAATAAAGAATAGGAGTCTATATAGGAGAAGGAGAAAGAAGCAAGGATATTAGAAATAAAAAAGATGCAGCCCTTGAATCAATATGCTTCAGGTTTTTTTCTTCTTTTTAATGAAAAGCTTCTTCAAATTGCAATATTTTATTCAGATCAAATCAGAGCAATTCACATAAGCCGAGCAGAGACATCTTAGGAGCTTACTCAATATATCCTTTGTCTTATTTTGACAGGAGAATGAAAGGAGCCACTTAATAGCTGATTGGAGGAAGTATGTGCACCAGAATGTAAATTAAACCTTTGGATATTATATCTTCCCCCTCCCCCTCAAAAAAAAGTCTGACAAAGTTTTGTCCTAAGCTTATTTTTCTTTAACTGTATCATAAAAGGAACATTGCTAATGTTTAAGGTTTCTCATCTGTTTCATTGCAAGGCATTTTTTGTTGTTGCTTTGTTTTTGTCTTAGCAATTTAAAAATAGGTCTGGAAGGGACCTCAGAGGTCTTCTAGTCCAACACCTTGCTCAATCCAGGAGACCTTGTACCATCCGAGGCAAACAGTTGCCCAATCTCTTCATAAAAACCTCCAATGTGGGAGCATCTACGTCGTCATTCCACTGATTAAATTGCTCTCTCTGTCAGGAACTTTCTCCTTAGTTCTAGATGTTGATCCCTTAAAATTAGTAAAATGTCAAGAAAGAATCCTAAATTCAATTAAACATTTGGATATTATAGCACTCCCCCCCAAAAAAAAAATCTGATAAAGTTTTGCCTTTGGCTTATTTCTCTTTAATTGTAACATAAAAGGGGCACTGTTAATGTTCCATCCGGAAAGAAGTTGTGCGAGACCGGGTTCCAACAAGAAAACTTTTTATTTAACTCAGTAAGCAATGGTAACAGAACAAGAGCCCAAGCCGCGGCAGCCCTTTACATAGTGGCTTGCTCGCAGCTTGTGGCCAATGATACCACTTTAAGTGTTCCAGCCGTCCGGCAGGCCAATCGGATTGGTTCTCTAATAGCCAATCCGAGAACGGCCTTTTCAGCCAATCAGAATAGGGAACTTGGAGCCTACCAAGTTCCACGAACATATCACCCCTCCCCCCTTGGTTCAAGTCCTACCGTCCGTCACGTTAAGTCATAGCAGGTAAGGGTGGGGCTTTTTTTGAAATCCTGGATTTGACCTGTGCCAGTCAGTTTCTGGGCGTAGTCTTCAAGCAGTTTGGACAGGATCATCTGTCTTTTATGTTCTTTCTCCATGGAAACTCCTGGAAGGTGTGAGTCAGTCATTTGGCATCCGCCTGACGTCTTTGAGCGATTGGATGTGAGTGTGACTCCGCACTCCCCTGGTTTGTCCGGTCTTAGGTTGAGCTGAGCCTGGCTGTCTCCTTCCAAGGAAGGCCCTCGCTATCGTTTCTCCCTGCTCCCGCCCGACTACTCCATTTGGGTTCAATCTAACGTGAGTGCCTCTTGTTATTGATCTTGTCTCTTGTTTCTTTTACTGGGAGGTTCGTCTCTCCTTTTTATTTATTTTGTATGTCCCCCCGTCCTCGTTGTTTATTTGGTCTTTGGGTAATTTATTTTTGGCCTGGCTGTGTTTTTGCGTTCAACGGGTGCAAAGAACGAAGCTGGTCGGACAATGTGCCACTTCCCATTCATCTTTCCGTTGATCTTAGGAGTAGCTCGTAAGACCGGGGCCTTTAATCTGGTGATGCGTGGAACTGGAAGCCACAAATGGGTCCCCGGTGAGGTTTTTACGCAATCAGACCAGGGCTCGCCTATTTCAAATGCACAGTATTTGTTGCGAGGAGTCGCGGTGGTGTTAATCTCAGGTGTAAGTGGGGTGCAGTGTTAGAAGAGTAGGAACGCAGGTTTCCACCCATTAAGGAGTTCTGCTGGCTTTTGCTTTGTATGATGTTGCTTGGATAATGTGTTGAGGAGTTAGTAGTCGGTTTAGTTTTTCTTGCACATCCCCCTTGCCATTCTATCACAGGCCCTCCTTCAGTGTACTGAGACCAAGCATGTCGCCCATGCCATTCAGCCAGTTGGCCGGGCGCCGTTAAAGATGTCAGATAATACCTTGGGCAGCTAAATACTGCTCGAATGCTAACACTGTAAACTGGGCGCGCCATTAACTCGAACCAGTATACATCAGGCCAGTCCCTTGCATTGGCAAAAAGTTTGTCTAGCTGTTTTCATTACTGTCCCTCCGGTGTTGTGGAAGCCAAACGAGGCATGACTTCTATACCAGTTTGAGTAGGCATCCAAGACTATTAAAAAGGTGTTGCTTTTTGTCACCAGAAAAAGTCAACTGTTTAGTCTAGACCTTGGACCCGGGAGTTTCCCTATTCCTAAATGGTGCCCTGTGGGGGGTAGGCCTTGAATTTTTGACTCAGTCATGGCATTTTGTCACCCAGACGTTCAATGTCTTTGACCAGCCTGGCCACCAGATGTAATCCTGCCCAGGGCTTTCATTTTTGGACTATTGCCGGTAGTGTCCCCTTGTTGCAACCATGCTAAGTATAGATCGAATCTTGGATGCTTGTCCTGAGTCTTGTTTTGGGTACCACCATCCTGTAGCCCCCATAAATGCAACCCTTTCTCGATACGAACAGTTTCTAGTCTGGTTGCGTGGCGCAAATGGCTTACATCTAAGTCTCAAGTTTTGTTTTCTTCCGGCGACCTCTTTCCTACTCAAGATTGTAAAGGATGTGAGCTGTCAAAGTGGTCTTGCGGTGAGGTCTCGCGACACCTTCCGCGTGCGGTCAGAACAGGCAGGTTTGAGGCAACGTCTTGAGTCTTGAAATGTGGGAATGGTGGAGCTGGGTCCTCCTCCTGTGATGGGCAGCAGGGAAGGTGAACTCAAGGTGTCTGGCTGGGTAATGGTCTTTTCTGTGGGCAGTGAAATCTAGTGTTCGGTGTACGGAGTAGGTAGCGAGGATTCAGGCCACCTCGTCATTCTAGTGAACAGAATGTTCGATGCGGGGTTTGGCTTGTTACCTGCTGGATTCCTACAGGGGCTTTGGGATCAGTTGTATGATCAAAAAGTCCTACTGTAAGGGAGTACTCAATGGAAATCTTTTGACTCCGGCGACTGATGTTGGCGAGGGCTTCCTGTTGAGTTGTGCTGTATTTGCACTTCTGCTCTGGAAAAGCGTCTTTGAATAGAAAGTGACCAGTGCCTCTGATTGCGCCGTGTAAGCTCAGTGATTGCGCACAATTCCAAAATGTTAAAATGTATCACAGGTGTACCGTCAAAAGGCAGGGTAACTTGCTATAGTATGGTGATTTAACAACCGGGTGTTAGGCATTAATAGGTTTGATACCCTTGAGACATGCTGCTTGGTTCCACAGTGCCCCATTTCAGTTAATTTTTGATGTAGAAGCTGTGATGTAAGGCGTCAGCTATGGGTTGCTCTTATGGGGCACGCGAAACACATTGTAAAAATTTATAGAGACCTAGGAATGCTTGTAAGGTCAGTTCTTGTTCCTTAGGTCTAGTGTGCTAAGGTGCTAGGTCTAGTGCGAATCTTTGAACTGCCTTATCTTTTTTTCAGTGGGTCTGTATGGCTTGTTCATCTATTAGAGTGCCAGAAAACCTCGGAACCTGGTTGGTGCTCAAGATTACATTTTCTCTCGCTTTAACCTTGAGGCCATGCATCATCTAAACTCTTCTTAAAACTTTCCGCTTTAACCTGCTCTCTAGTTGGTTGGCGGTTTTTTGCTGAGAACTTAGAAATCATCAAAAATAAGGGTTTCACGACTCCATTGATTCTGCATTTAACAGGTGCTCCATGACGGCTTTGGAAACACGCAATTCTGAGGCCAACGCTAATACAGAGCTTTGAGACGGTTACACTTGAATGCCCGCCTCTATGTGTCACACAATAGCTGTGTGCTCTGCCGGTAGTAGTCCATGCGGATTGCTTCGAAGCTGTGTAGGAATCCTTGCACAATTGTTACGCAGCTTGTAGACAGCTTATGCAAATAAACCCCCTAGGGAGTCGTTTCAACCGTACGACTTATGGCGTATCGCGCTATTGTTGGAGTGCATGGGTTTAGGTGCCTCATAGTCTCCACAGATGCTCACTGACGCCTAGCTGGTTGTCACAGGAAGTCACGAATGTGATGTTCTCCTCACCTGGCATTGATCAATTGGCTCTAATACTCTCTATGAGCTTCTTATTTGTTTAATTGTTCAGTTCAATTTTGAGTTTTTAAGGCAAACAGACACGTTTGCTTTTAAATAGATTGGGGGGCTATTTTCGAGGTCTAGGTTAAACAGAAATTGGGTCCCTTTAGTACTTGCCCTAGGGTTCCCGGTCGAAGGAAAAGAGCAGTCTTTGAGATTTGGGGGTAGCAGGCC
>BHFT01057633.1:0-11444 GCA_004320025.1 Laticauda laticaudata
AATAGTAATAAGATATGGAATAGAACACAAAAATGAGCATGAAACTGAGTTTGTGTCTGTATAAAGAAGTGTAACCCAGGACCATGCTGTTTTCAAAAAAGATGTTTTACTTGTGTTATGTGTGTGAAAACCCAAATAAAACTTTAATTAAAAAAAAACTTATTTTCCAAAGCACATGAAGGCAAGATAAAAAAGCAATGGATGGAAACTTATCAAGGAGAAAACCAACCTAGAACTAAGGAGAAATTTCCTGACAGAGAACAATTTAATCAGTGGAAATACTTGCCTCCAGAACTTGTGGGTGCACCAATGCAAGAAGTTTTTAAGAACAATTGGGCAACTATTGGGCAGGGTGTTGGACTAGAAGACCTCCAAAATCCCTTCTGACTCCGTTAATTTGATAATATATCTCAAATAGCATTTGTCTTTTAGCAATTCTATTTAACAAATTAGTGTAAGGTAATCATCAACTAAGCCACAAAGAAGAAGCACAGTTAAGAGGACAGTACATACATTGAATCCAGAAAAAAATGATTCCATTCTTAAGGCCTGCATGGCAGAGTTCAGAGCAGAGTTTAGTTCTTGTACTAATAAATGGAATTGGAATTGAATTGGGATAGCTTTCCTGCTGATAAGCCAAACTTCTTCAGGATACTGAGCTTATTAATAATGGGAGCTTAATTCCTCCCATTTGACTCCTTCCAGCTAGAATGGCTAAACTTTCCAAGAAAACATGAAGTTGTTTCCTTGAACTGCAAGTTTAGTCAACTCCAACGAAATCAATAAACAATTGAGTTTGTATTAATGAGAGAGCAGGTGAAAAATCTTGGATGTAACAATATAATTTTACTTGATTTCTTTGTTAGCTTGTGAATGGCAGGCATGGCTAATAAGGGACAACTGGTCAATGTCACCAGAATGTGTAACAAATATCTTGTCTCTACAGAGAAGATTAACACAAAACACAAGGGGTTTGGGAGACAAAGCATATAATGAGCCGTTCAGTTACTACAGGTAAATATATCTAGTCTAACAAAGAGAAGGATTAGTGTTGATATGATAACAGTCTTCCAATATTTGAAAGAGTATCCTCAAAAAGAGGGGGTCAGCCTATTCTCCAAAGCACTTTAGGGCAGGACAAGAAGTTGGAAGGTGATTAAAAAGAGATCCAACCTACAACAACCAACAACATCCTACCTGTCAATGACTACTTCAGCTTCAACCACAATAACACATGGGCAAACAGTAGATATACACTCAAAGTCAACCGCTCCAAAAGGGATTGGGGATGACCATGACTGCCAGTGGACCACAACTATTAAGGAGAAATTTTGTACAATGAGAACAATTAATCAGTTTGCCTTCGGAAGTTGTGAATGAAGATTGGACAGCCATTTGTTCAGAATGGAATAGGGTCTCTTGCTTTAGCATGGAGTTCAACTGGAAGACCTTTGTGAACGTATAAGGAAATAATAGAATCTTTTCAAAATAATGGTTGCTGGAAAGTTGTTTTTTTTCACAGGGAAAAAAGGCTGCTTAGAGGTAAAAAGGTAGAAGGAGATAACTTTTTAAAAGTCATTAAACTATAGGAAAAAAAATGTCAATATCAACCAAGCTTTTATCCCATGTTGCAAAAAAGATGGCATTCTCGATTTTACTAACCCCTTAAAAAAAACCTAATACAAATATCAATTGCTCATATACCGCTACAATTAAATGATAGTCCAAATGATACATTCAGGCACAAATTAAATTCACCTTGGGAAAATGCAGGCAGAAAAAAAATGCATTGTTTTATTTAAGCTTCATTTGGGACCTCTTGTGCCTTTATATTTCTAGCGCAGGCTTGCTAGATTTGCATTTTTATTACATCCTTATCAATTCTAATGCTTCCATTTGTCACACTGCAATTATACAATGCTGGAGATTAAGCTGGTTCCCCACACATTTTGCCATCAAGTGACCTTTCCCTGTAACATTTGCTTGAAGAGGCTGCATTCCAATTTTCCTAAAAAGGAATCAGAACAGTAAGGGATGCCAAATTTTCTGCAGATATTTGAGGCAAACAGATAAACACATCAGAGTGTTTAATGCACACTCCATTTCAGGGATGGGATTCTACCTGGTTGGACCAGTTCTCTAGAACTGGCTGTTATGATTCTGCACAGTTCGGAAAATCATCAAATCATGTCACTGGCTGACCCCTCCCCGCCCACTCACTCCTTACCTGGCAAACTTGCCTGCTAAGTTGCTATTTTTCCTCTCTTTTTTCCTGGCCATCAGCTGTTCTGCTGTGCTGGGAGATTTAAATTAGCTAGAAAACAGGAAATCATTGGATTTCTTGCTTTTTAGCTAATCTAAAAGCAGAACTGAACCTTCCTTAGGACTGAAGCTTCTATTTTTCAGTGCAGACTCAGGTAGTAGATTGCAGAAAAGTAGATCTCTGAGTGAATCTGTGATTCTGTGAGCAACTCAATTTGCCTGCCTGCTTTGCCTGATTTTGGGCAAAAATTGCTCTTTTTTATAAAAAAATTCAATATTTACATATATGGTGTGTTGTGAGTTAATTTTGTGAGTTTGCTTGCAAGCAAATTTTATGGACAGAACTCAGTCGCGATGACAGAAAGATAGACTCTGAGCGAATCTGTTTTTCTGTGAGCAATTCATTTCTGCCTGCCTGGCTTTGCCAGATTTTGAGTAAAACGTTACCTCTTTTTTATTAAAAAAAATCAATATTTTCATAAATATAATTATTACATACAATCCACACCCAAACCAGGTCAGTGACTACCAAGCCACACCCAGTCAACAAGCCTGTTGCCACCCAGTCCACATGACCACAAGCCACAACCACAAATAGGCCATGCCCAAGAAACTGGTTGTTAAGACATTGAATCCCAACCCTGCCTCATTGCCTGTGTTGATGTGCACTCATGCTGTATTTGGAAGTGCATGGAGGTTTCTTCTGGAAAGGGTAAAGGGCTAGGTCCACCAACTGGCGACCGGAAGCAAAATGTATTGCAAAAAAGGCACAGCGGGATGAGCAAAATTTCAGTGGTGTCGCCATCGTTTTATCCACTCTCAAAAGTTGCCCCAAATTTGCATGAAAACAGAAACGGAAAACAACGGAAAGGAACGGATGTGGGGAGGATGTAGCGGGGATGTAAACCAGATGTTCATAGCGAAGCCTAGTAGATGAAGTGGATGGAAGCGGATGACACGATCCGCAGGGTGAATTTCCGGGGAGGAATAGCGAATGTGGACGTGTAGGGAGGACGATGCGTAGCAGATGACGTGATGCATCACGGACGCCTATTAGGATGCCTAGCGGATGCGTATGTGGGATGCAAAGTGGTTCACTGCGCATTGCGGGGAGGATGAATTACGGTTGCAGGTCCGCAGATATAAAAGGATGCAGCTCACGAGCAGTCAGCATTCAGAGGAAAGATACTGCTTGCCAGGGAGGACATCTTGCAGACACACACCTCTCAGAAGGTGGGAAGAAGAGGAAAGGCCTGTGCCTACTCCTGCCAGCCCTGGCAAGAAGACAGAACCACCATCCCACCCCCTGGACATGACTGCTGAAGCTGCTGGTGCTTCTGCTGCTGCTGGTGGCTTCTGGTGGGGCTGCTGGTAGGTGCTTTCTCCTGCTGGTGCTGCTGTGCTGCGTGGTGCTGCTGAGTGCTGACTGGTGTTCTCCTGCCTGGTGCCTTCTTCTGCTGGCTGCTGCTGGTGCTTCTCTGCTGCTGGTGTGTGCTTTCTCCTGTGCTGCTGGTGCTTCTCCTGATGGTGCTGGCTGCTGGTGGTGCTGGTGCTGCTGCTGTGATGGACCGGCCCCAAGGCCCTCAAAGCCCTGCTGCTGAAAGGCCCTGAAGCCCCTGCCAGGATAGGGAGGAAAGAGGCAAGGCAAAGGAGAAGGAGAGAGGACGAAACAAGGTTACTTCGGAATTATCCAGATATAACCATGAGGAGGAGGTTTGCTGGAAAAAGCTGATCGGCGTGAGGGAGAGAACGAGGACGGCTGGGTGGAGGGAAGGCCACCAGGCTCTATGGACACCAGAGATAAGCAGGCAGCTTGGAGACGGAAGGTGGAGAGGACCTGGGTCTAAACACATTCAGATGATCACATCTGACGTCTGAGGGGTGGGTTCAATGGATAACATGCACACCTGGTATGGCAAGCTGCACCTGGAAAGTAAATGCACTGGCTAGGCGTAGTACACAGTCTGAAACGGTGAGCTCCGGAGTGGTATCACCGACTGGTAGACCATCATGTGCTATTGGCCAGGTGCAGCTTCATTGGAGCGTTGAAAGATGCAGGAGGAGCAGCCCCTCTGACATGTACGCCTCTCTCGGCCTGCACATCAGACAGCCCACAGAGAGCCACTCTTCTTCCAGCCAGGAGAACACTACCCATAGTTTCAGGCAGGGTGTCTTTGGAGGGCCCCATGAAGACGACCCCCCCCCCCCGACAGCTGCATCCCCGTTTGGCTTGGGGAGGATGTGAGGATCCCCTGTCTGCAGATGGAGTCAAGAAGAAGCAGCCACCAGAGACCAACCACCCGGTAAACCATACCTCAACTGGCTCACTCATCAGCCTCCATATTCCATCCACGAGCATGATACTGTTCGAAGTCGAGAGAGGACAAGGACCATGAGAAGACAGAAGCAGAGCTGGAAATCAGCATGCATTACAAAGCTAGGATATGCAGACATCGTCAAGTCTGTCATCAACAGATGTTTCCCGCTGGTCCCACCTTCTCAAATCACCATCCCTCAAGCCTCAAGCCCTTCATGTCTAGATATCCTACGTGAGCTCACAGACACCTCTGCAACCATGATGACCAGTAAGACACTTACTCAGTAGATGAAGGCAAAAGAATAACAGCAAGCTTCTCTGAAACCCTCCAAGGTCCAGTGAACCTGCATCTGCGGACCTGTCAGTTCTCAGTCTTGCTCCTCTAACCCCAGGACGACTGTTGTCACATACTAGGCTTATTAGACTACGGATTTCAGACAGCCCTCCGATTAACCTACCTAAGCACTTCCACTACCAGGACTCCCCACAGCAGAGGCAGCCCCTTCCCAGTCCAGAACCCCAGGTTCCATTTGGTATTGCCCGGACAAGCAATGCCGACAGACAACCTTCACGTACCAGACCCAGCTGCCAGACCAGACAGCCCCACTATACTCCTCCTTCCTCCACCCCACAGCCAAGCCCTTCCTCAGAACATCTGTCATTAGTCGTTGGGCTCACATCCAGGTCCTGTGAGGAAAGTGCGCTCTCAACTGAGACGGAGGACTATTGAGTCGCTCTCATGAGAGCTTCTGCATCACACATCCCTGTTGTACTAGCTCTGGGGCCAAGCCTACCCCAATGGCACCTCAGACCAGCACCTCCACAACAGCACCTCCACAGTCCCTGCCCCTTTACATCTGGACGCAATGGGCACCACCTCAGAGTGAACTGTAGAAGAGTGCCAAGAGACTTTGAGTTGTTACCTGTTTCATTTATCTTTGCTTAAGACACTTTACTTGGGTTCATTTTGACTTTTCGCAATAAATTCGATACTAGTGTTGTTATTAATTACAAAGGTATTTTGCATTTGCTTCACACACATTGGTTCATTATTTTTTACTTTAATAAAGTGTTGGTGAAAACTTTGAAAGTAAGGGTAGATGGGAGAGCCAAGTTTTACGCATGCGTTGTGGGGCGATAAGGTAAGGATAGTAGTGGATGGGTACCCAGGATAGCTGTGGAATGGGTAAAGGATGAGCTGTGGGAGAGATAGGTAATGATAGTTGGTGATGGTAGAGGGCATAGGCTGTGGGAGGAGGTAAAGACGAAGCTGTGGGATGGGGTAAAAGGATAAGTTTGTGGAGTAAGTATAAACCTCCAGGTGCAAGCATAGTGGGGACTGATGGTCCTCCATCCCAGCTGCCACACATATGCCCTTTTTGATCAATAACAATTTAATCATTAATCACACATTTGGAACCACAACAAAACTCTTAATGATGCCCTCGTTCACTTGGTAGGACCAACTTCAACATACGACGGCACAATCTTACAGCGCGCCGGAGTAGCAGCAAAGTGTTACGCAATGTTAGGTTGACAGTGCTTGAGATAGGTGAGGGTTTATTCGGCGTTATCAATAGCTATGGATGAGGTCCAAGGGAGAGCGATATAGGCCATTACACGGAGAGATCACGAATGCATCGATGCTCACAGATAACCACCACGAAATCCTGGGCTTGGCCACTGCACCGGACAGGCTTAGGAGGGACCGAGCGGATGAATTATCAGGCAGGGAATTTGCGCTGACTGTCTTCCTCTTTCAAACGTGAAGCTCTGAGTTGGGGCCTTCTGCACCATCCACAGTGTCTATCAGGTTTAATGTCCTTGCCTCCATTCACCCAGGCTCCCATGTCCCATTCCCTTGTGATGGGCCACAAGCCTGTTCTGCAACACTGGGTAACAAGTGTGCATGACGATTGTGCAGGGATGCAGCAAGCTTCGAGACGATGTCCTCACGTCCGCCGTGGGTAGATGCTCGGCATGATGTGTCGAGAAGTACCTGGAAACCTGGTTGGCCAGGATGCGCATAAGGCGTCTCCACCCACCGCGTCTTGCCCATGGACTAGCCTGGTAGTGTGAAGATTTCCTCTCTTCACTGGTAGATGATCCTTGAAGTGTAGAGCTTCTGAGGTTAGCTTCTGAGAGGAGAAGGCGTCATCCCCCACGATGAATAGTAGGCACATCTTGTGCTGTGTCAGTTGGGGTACAGGTGTAGAGTCTGGATTGCTGGGAAACCCACTGATGAGTTGCGTTCCAGCCCATCACTTGAGGTTCACTAGGCTTGTATATCTGGACATAATGGAAGCTGGACCATTGCCCTGAAGGCATTCAAATGTACATGAACTTGTAGTCCTAGGACATCAAACCATGTAGGCGAAAAGAGGTTAATGATGACTGAAAGGAAGACCCTTGTAGTTGTAATAATTGTGATCCTCGGAAGTTGGCTGGGATGCTTTGCAAGACACGTGCTTCCATGTATGGATCGAAACGGGTGTGGGGGAAGTTCCGTCACCTCTCTGCATACCACTGGCTCTGCAACTTTCCTCCAAGCCTTCATTCAGTGATGGGACACTAGGAGGAGCTCCTTCAGATTCTTCAATGATGGCCTGCACCACATCGCTGCCCACAAATATGCTGAACTTCGTGGTTAGGTGTGCCTATCCCTCGCAGGCGAACTGGCATTTTCTAGTTATATGGTTCATTGAGGCCAGGTGGTGCAAGAGTCAGTGCCACCATTTAGTTCCAGGGTCCAGGCTGGATGAGAATTGGTGTTGCCTTGGTCAACGCTGGGATCTTCAGAGCGCTCCACAACACTTCGTTCAGAACTTACGCTGGTGGCATCCTCATTGAAGTGCTGGAATGCCGAGGAGTCCTTCATTCCTCAGCGTCCACCACAGCTTGTCATAAAGTACCACGAAGTCAACCACTCTTCTCCCGAATCCATCTTGCGGACCAGACAGCTCTTGGATGTCTCCTTGTTCTCCTTGGCATAGAAACGGTGAAACAGTCTGAAGAGAGGGCTTGCGTTCTGGTGTGATTGATGGTGGCTTAACGCAAAGGAGTGGCGAGTGGATCCATGGGTGGCAATCAGATGGATGTATGTGGAAGAGCAAGAGCAAGGCTGAAGAGGTCTGCACCACCAGGCTGCTGGGACTCGATAGTGAGATCCAGGTGATTTCCTCCCCCTTTTTATGGGAAAGTGTCGGTTTTCCACTAGGTGTCCTTCTACATACTCTAACATCCTCCCAGACATCCTAAATTATTCCGAAGATACATCCAATGGCACAAACGTTTTGTCCGGTTTTTAATGCTTTTATCCGAGCTGCATTCCGCTTTCATCCTTTTAATGTCCGTGCTACGAACGTTGTGGTGGACGTCTTGCGTAACCTTTCACGTTCCTCCTCTTTCTGGTTTTCCTGCTAGACGAGCAGAGTTAGTGAGTTGCGCGGATGCCCAGAGGATGCCGGGAGCGATACATCGGACAATGTAATAGGATGACAGAAACGGACTAAGAATGTTTTGTTGGCCTCATATGTGTTCGTGTGGTGTAGAATTGTACGCGCGGCGGAAAGTTCATCCGCTGCAAAAAGTGTGTGCAGCTCAAAACTTTTTGAGCGGATGAAATAGCAGTAGATGGATGTTTGACAGATAGAGCATATGAAAGACGTACAAAGTGAGTACACAACGGAGGCATCGCATTTTCAAACAGATGGCAAGCGTTTTTCTCCATTTTACATCCTCTTTGCATCCGTTGGTGCAGTGTGACATGGGCTTAAAGAATTTCACTCTTCTATCTAGACGTTGGATGAATCAGTAGGATGTTCAAGCTTCAGTAGGACAAGATCCACTATTACTGTGTGAATACCACAAAGCTCATGTTTTAGAAAACTTTAAGGATGGTCATTGTGTCCATAGCAATCAACTGCAATCCTGTTTGAACTTTGAGTCTTCAAAACAATTCAAAGTAGCACTTTGATTCAAAGGAGTAGCTTTGTTTGGACACACCAGTTCAAAACTTCAAAGCAGGCCAATTCATTTTGAGCCAGGGAAAATTCAATGTATGTTCCACACAACCTTAATGGTCATAAAGTGCCCCTTTTGATTCTTTTCATTAGTATCCACCTCACTATGACATTCTCTGTGGAGTGTGCCTGGTTGCAGAGAGGATGTTGAAGCCTTCTATTTTACACAGCAAAACCTTTTCAGGCTCTTTGCCTGCATCTTTTCTTGTTTGAATTACAGGAAGGAGTCAAGAGCTCCTTAACTAATGTTTCTAGAAATCTACCTGTGAACTTTAGTCTGACTATAATTAATTCCTAAAGGCTGGGGAAAAAAGACACGGGGCTGTGCTATTTCATACCATCTGCTGATAGCTTATTGCTTTTCTCTCCCTACAAACTGACACCAAGCTGGCCATCATTACATTGGGTTCTCTAAATTATTTTCATCCCCACTGACAGCAATAAATACTACAATTTTAAGAACTGATGCCCAAGCTTGTTTTTTAGATGATGATGATAACAATTTCTATTATTTCCTCCCTCCAAATCTCTTTTTCTTATATATCATGTCTCCAAGCCTATAATATTGAATGAGATCTGTCATACCACTCAGATACTGTACAATATTGGAGGTAAGCAATATAGTGGTTTGAATATCAGAGGAAAATGGGAGTTGAATGAGGCATGTTAATAGTCTCCTGACAGTGAGATGGACAGCATATATATTTTTTAAAAAATTAAATTAAATTCAGTGCTTAGGTACTGATCTATTTCTGAGAGACCTAGGCTCAAGTCTACAGACAGCAACTGAAATGTACTGGATGACATTTGAATTCTTTGAGTCCTACCCATCCAGCTGATTGTTACTGTGAAGGTAAAATAAAGGAAGAGTTTTATATAATCCAGCTTTACCTCCTGGGGAAAACACCTTAAAAAAACAAAACATTTTTCACTATCATTCAAGCACTGGGAAATCAAGCAAGATTGGTAATAAGGTGACCAGTCTCTATACCTAGGATATCCCCTGAATGTTTATCTGACATTAATGATTTAAAATAATTCTATTTATGAAAATAAAAAAGTAAATAAGTTTTTGTTTATGAGAATATTTGCTCAAGCAGTAAAGCAAAAATGAAAAGAGTAATAACAAATAACAAAAAAGGAGGTCCAGAAACTAAACCAGATGATGAACAATTGAGGGTAGTAGATATATCTAGTCTAACAAAGAGAAGGGCATGATAGTTGTCTTCCAATGCTTAAAGGGCTGTCATAGGGAAGAGTGAGTCAACTTATTCTCCAAAGCCCCTGAAGGCAGATCAAGAAGCAATGGGTGGAAGCTAATTAAAACAGAGAGCCAATCTAGAACTAAGGAGACATTTCCTGATAGTGAGAACAATTAATCAATGAAATGGCTTTTCTTTGGAAGCTGTGGGTGTTCCATTACTGGAGTTTTCAAGAAAAAAATGGGCAGCCATTTGTTCAGAATGGTGTAGTCTCCCTTGCTTGGAATTGGACAAGAAGACCTCCAAGATTTCTTCCAACCCAATATTCTATATTCTAAATGGCTACTTTAAATAAAATTTCTTGGGGTCTGTGCATTAACACATTGCAAAATATTTTGGGACAATGAACTTTCCCTTTCTTACTAAGTAATTTAACACTTTACTCAGATTCTCCATTTTCAACTTTTGTTCTGAACTAATTTGGTAAAATTATTGGTGGACTTTCAACTAGGAATTTATTCTGAGTTGCCTATAATCATACAAAAATATTGCCTCTCCCTTTTTTTACTGGAAATCTACTCATATAAAGGCTAATGACACCTACTAGGGGTTAACTTTTAAAAAACCTCTAATGGAGACCCACAGAAAGGTCTTACTGAAGAGCTAAAAGAACAGCAGTTTTTATTTTAATCCTTCAGTTAATTAGGTTTCTTTCCTTTAAAGAAAATCTTCATTTTTTACTAATGGCAATATTACCAGAGGAATGCCTAGATGAAATAACAAAATAAAATTGCATTATTAGGAGCATGAGAAAAATCACTGTTTAGAATGTTTTAGTTTTGTTGAAGAGAAGTGGGTAAACAGTCTCATACATTGTAGATTCTCAATGGTTTGAGAATTATTTCCACATTAAATTGCTCCAACATCTTATTAATAGAAGTTAGAATGTGTAGAAAATGCCCCAGTTTGCAAAAGAAATAATCAAGATCCCTGGAGCTCCTGCATTAAGGAGAATTCCTAAATTCAACATAGGAACTAATACTATTAAAAAGAGAATAGCTGAATTTCTCTGGCACAATGTTAAGAAATAAAAACAGTTACTAGGAAAAATTGGTGATTTTGCTTCTGACTGATTCAACAAAGAGGTCAGTGTTTTATGGTAGAAAGGAATGGCTAAACTGGGGCAAAATGTATTATTTCTTACACTGTTACCTTACCATCAAAGTGGTACCTATTTATCTACTCACATTTGCATGCTTTCAAACTGCTAGGTAGGCAGGATCTCGGGTGAGGATGGGAGCTCACCCCATTGTGCGGTGCTCAGGTTTCAAAAATGGGCTCTCAGCTTTCCAGCTGACAAGCTCAGTGCCTTTAACCACTGAGCTATCATGCACCCCACACACACATCAGTGAAACACAAGAAAGAAGTAAACCTGGTCAAGCTATACATATTTAAAATACTAAACTGGACAGGATAATAGCAACTTATTCGCTGGACCACCCCTGCATTATTGCTACATTGAGATTCTGTGTGGTATGTCAGTTCCTTTAAAGTCTTAGATATTCAATACATATTTATCTTATATATTCTAATCCATATCTTATAACTATTTTCACAATTTTTTCAATAGCTTTTCCCTT
>BHFT01057638.1:0-27762 GCA_004320025.1 Laticauda laticaudata
GATAAGTCTGGTCTTGAGTGAAGTTTTTTGTGGTTGGGATTGGTTTTTGCAATGGCGTTTATTATATGAATGAATATGAGTTTACTGGACTCATTTTTGCATACAAGTCTACAAAATCTTGGGTCCACAGAGCTGTCATTGTATTTGAACTCAGGGCCATCTCTGGTTATTTCAATAATATCTTCAGGAGAGATGTTTGCTGTATTTGAGTTGCTTATGATGTCACGAACTTTGGTGATGTCGTCTAATTCATTGGTGTCTTTGAGACCAGTGGTCTCCAACCTTTTTTGTACCAGGGATCGGTTTCACGATTATTCATTCTTCCATGGACCAGTACCTGAGTAATGCGAGACTCCACCGCCATCGGGACGGCTCTTCGTTCAAAGCTGCCCCCACTCTTCAACAAAACTAAGGAGCAAGGATTCCTTCAGCACCCAAATGCTGCTTTCCAAATGAAAACCCGGAAGCACTTTCCAACTGAAAACCTGGAACCAACCGAAAACCCAGAAGCACTGTCAAAACAAGATGGCGCCGCCCAAGCTTTGCGGCCCAGTACAAAATGATCCACGGACCGGTACCGGTCCAAGGACTGGTGGTTGGGGACCCCTGTTTGAGACCAAATAAGATGGCATTTGAACATTTCTGTTCATGTTCCAGGATGTCTTTGATGAGTAAGAGGATATTATTTGTGGAATTACTTGATGGGATAGTAATTGTTTGTGGCTGTGGTTTTGTGGTTATTTTTAGTTGTATTTGTGATTGTAGTTGAGGTAGTGGTTATGATTGTTGTGGGATTTGATTTTGAGCTGATAGATACTCACTTATCTGTGCTGTATTTTTTTTTTCAAGAGAGTTTAGGCGGTTAGTGGTTTATAGTCCTCTCTAAGTGATTTATAGTGTCATCCTGTTGCTCCCAAAAATCTAAGTCCTCATTTTACTGATCTCGGAAGGTTGGAAAGCTGAGTCAACCTTGAGCTGGTCAGAACTGAAGGAATCAAACTCTAATAATAATAATAATAATAATTATATATATATACTAAAGCGTGATGATGGCAGATGAGATTCTGCTGAAACATTGCTACAACTTTAAAAGCACTACAGTGACACTGGATACTTTAATCCGAAGAAGCTGAACGGCACACATGTAAGTACCCGCGAAAACTTTAAATATATATATATATGTTTTTAAGTTTTCGCAGGTGCTTACATGAATGCAGTTCATTATCTCCTTCGGTATTATCCCACGTCATTGTAGTGCTTTTAAAAGTTGTAGCAACGTTTCAGCAGAATCTGAACTCAGTACAAACTCAATACAGAATACGTATACTCAATACAGAACCCTGATGATGGCAGATGAAGATTCTGCTGAAACTTGCTACAACTTTAAAAGCACTACATATGACGTGGGATAATACCCAAAGGAAGCTGAACAGCACACATGTAAGTACCACGAAACTTAAAAAAAACAAATATATATATTACTATGTATATATATATATATATATATATATAATATATATATATATATATATATATATTATATATATATATACATACATATTATGAATGGGTTTTTTTTGAGTCATGATAGATTTGGGCCACTTGGGCACCTTTATACATTTCTAAATAAGTAAATAAATAAACCTGTCAAGACAATGTAGGAAGATGTTTGCTGAATAAATCTAGCCCAACATAATCAACTTTTTTTTCAGAGACCTCTTGCTGACCAATGGCCCTCTGGTTGATCTTCAGTTTATAAATCAACTTGATTCAACATCTTAGAACAGATGGAAAAAGTGACACTTTCTCAGACCATCTAGAGATGGCAGGTTCTGGTGTGTTACAGTAAATTTATTGTTTCAACTCATTTTAGATTAATAAAGATTAACATTGTTCAATGAACATAAACATAAATGGAGGTCAAAGATTAGGAATCTCATCACAATTTGAGGTGGAGACTGCATCACAGAAAGTTGAAAAAAGTTAGACCTGACACATTCATAAACACTCCTTACTCACTTAGTGATTAAGTAAATGAAAAAAGCACCATATCCTGCCAATGTTTCAGTGTTTCTTTCTTCTTTTGAAATAAATTCCTTACAAAACAACCTGCATGATTAAATAAGGGGAAGCTACCTAATAAAGTCATTAGGTAGGTCATTAGACCTTATTAGACCTTAAATGTAAGGCATGACATTCACAGAATGAGTATTTCACTAGCTTGTTTAAAAAGTATGCTCTACGCTGAGATACAATTATTCAGAAGTTAAAAGAATTCGTTTTCTTTCAGTGTAATAAAGTATGTTTATAGGTGAAAGGACAGCATGAACAGGGAGAGTGAAATGATATTTAATAAAAAAAATGTCCTATTTATATCAATATTGTTTTTAAAAACCCAATTAATCTTAAGGAAGCTTACTCCCAAATAAATTTATTCCTGATTGCAATTTTCTTTCAGTCCTGTTCATGCCTACAAAATTGCTATGGATTCAGTAGGATTCATTTCCAGGTATAGAAGAAATGTGACATACTATAAGGGAAAAATATAACAACTTCAGATAATAAGATGACAGCCTAACTTAAATATCCTTATTCATATATAGGTCCCACACAGTGAGACCTATATATGAGACTATATATAGTGAGACCTACTAGATTTATGTAGGATTATTGTGGTTTATTGCTTTACAAACCATTAAAAGGAAAAAGATTCACACAGAGAACATTTAAATTAAATAATGTAGAATTACAGGAGAAGAAGTAATCTGACAGATAAAACAGAAACCTGTAATTTTTTCATGATATTAACATAACACTAGAAGACAAAAAGCTCAGTACTAAATGTCAGGCATAAAATAGGGTACCAGAACCAGTAAAGAAAGTAATATTAGAAGAAAGCATTCTTGAAAAGCAATGTATAGCACATCCATCTAGAACAATGTAAAAGATAAAATCTAGTTTCAAAATGAGATAGAAACTGGACAACATAGCCTTGTGAAAAGGCTGAAGAAATGAAATATGCTAGAAGCAAGATCCCAACCCTGGGGGAGAAAATAAAAAGAACATATAATTGGGAATAAGTAAGTCCTTCACTATGTGTTTGCCTTTTCAGTGATGGGGTTTATTTCTGAATGCCATTACATTTTTTTTCTTATTGTGTATGTTTGTTTGGGTTTAACCCTATCTGTGTTGTTCACATTGCAATGAACAAGGACACACATTCAATTTTGCAGCTACTAAGATTGTTGGCCAAGCATGTACAAAAACAGCCAAGGAAATGATTGAAAGCATGGGAAACAGGCCCCTTGTCTGTCAACAGGAGATCGAATTTACCACTACCGAATAGAATAGAATAGAATAGAATAGAATAGAATAGAGTTCTTTANGAATAGAATAGAATAGAATAGAATAGAATAGAATAGAGTTCTTTATTGGCCAAGTGTGATTGGACACATGAGGAATTTGTCTTGGTGCAAATACTCTCGGTATACATAAAAGAAAAGATACATTCATCAAGAATCATAAGGTACAACACTTAATGATACTCATAGGATACAATAAGCAATCAAATCATACTAGGAAACAGTCAATATAAATAAATATATAAAAGGATAAGAATATAAAAGGAGACCTTTTTTTGAGGGGGGGAGAAAGGAAGGAAGGAAAGAAAGAAAGAACGAAAGAAAGAAAGAGGCAGAGAGAGAGAGAGAGAGAGAGAGAAATTTCAGGTTCTTGCAGTAGCAATGACTGATGTGAGCTAGGGAAAAAAATGAGAATGCAAAGTTGTACATTAGTTCTGGTCCATCATGGTTCCACTTTATACTAAAGGTAAATTTGCTGGTTTTAAAAGATAAATTTGCACAGATTGTGGTCAATTCTTCTTAATCAATTACTTTGCCATTCAGAAGCATGTCAAGTCATTATGCAGTGAAGCAACTTGTTAAGGTGATAGAAACAGCTTATATTCATATTCTGGAGCCATTTTTGATGAGCAAAATGAAAGACTGCTGCCATTCTACCTGTTAAAGACAGGGTGCCATGCACCTTTAGGTGGCCCTTTGAAGGGGAACATTGCTTAAACTATGACATATTCTAGTTAATACAGACAAAATCTTCACTTCAAGGAGGCATTTTGAAGAGGTCCTTCACTCACATATCTGACAATCTGATTATTGGAGATTTGCACAGCTATTCTCTAAGCACAATAGGCAGGAAGTAAAGTTGCTGCATAGATTTGTTGAAAGACATTAGGGTACTTCTGTCTTTACTTTCTTCCTTAAAGAAACCAAGCCTTGATTTTCCTTAGATAATTGTTCTTCATCTAAGTTACGAGTAATTTAACGGCTATGGTGGCACAGTGGTTAAAAGGCAATATTGCAGGCTAATTCTGCCGACTGCCAGCAGTTTGATCCTGACCATCTCAAGATTGATTAAGCCTTCCATCCTTCCGAGTTTGGCAAAATGAGGATCCAGATTGTTGGTGGCAATAGATCAACTCTCTAAACTGCTTAGAGAGGGTTGTAAAGCACTGTGAAGCAGTATATAAGTCTAAGTGCTCTTGCTTATTGCAAGAAGCACTATGGGTGGGAGATCAATTCAGCAGTTCCTTGAAGATAATGCTAGCCTGTATTAAAATCTTAAAATTATTGGCCAAATTTGTGTGTTCAGAAAAAAAAATCATCAAATTTATTATTGGGACTATTATGCATCAACATCTTATCATGCACCTATTATGCATGAACAGAAGAAGTTGTCTCTTGATGTCTTATTTGGCTTGAATGAAATGAATAGAAGCAAGCTTTTGTAGAGAGGAGCAGAGAATGAAAAACAAGATCTGGACACAGGATCACTAAATAACAAAAAATTCTCTTTGGGTGTATTTAAAACTTATGATAACATGTCACAAGCTCATAGATTTCAGGAAGGAGGTAAAAATTAATAGTACAGGCTGAAATTGTGAGGAGTTATGTGTTCAAGGAAAATGCAATACAATGGAAAACAGCATTGATCCAGATAGATAATAGATAAATGTATTAAGCAACTGAATGGCTATAAACCAAACAGATAACAAAATCAGCAGAAACTATGCAATAATTAAGAGGAAGAAAGTCATGCATGCAAGCTAAAAGTATATTGTGAATTATTCTAAGTATAAAACTAAGGCCTGCATTTCCTAAAAGACAAAATAAAACAACAAAAAACAAACCTTTTTTTGATTCCGTTGTATTGTTCTTGTATTATGATCCATAATGCTGAAATTGAGCTAATTTACAAGATGAAACACATACCATTATCTTCCTTTCTGTCCCTTTCCTGTGTTAGGTTTGCTTTTATTCTACAGTTCTGAGTAATCTTAATGACTCATTAAGAAGCTGCCAATTACCTATGCAAATGAAAAGTTGTAGACTGGCAGGGGTTATTGCTAGAAGTAAAGCTTGTAACCTCAAAAAAAGACTGAGATAAATCAATTCAGCTCTACAATAGATCCACACTTAAGAATTGCCTCCTACATCCACTGTTTAGGAATGCCAGTCATAACGAATAATTTGGTGGATAATTAAGGTCTTCATCATGAGGGAGGGAGGGAGGGAAGGAAGGAAGCTTTGCAGCCATATTTACAAAACTTCCAGATTATTTTCTGAAGATCATTCTCGTGGTTCTTGTACAAATAAAATATGTCTTAATGAAGCCAGGTCACCATGTCAGAGTTAGGGTTAAGGCCTGGAGAATAATTTGCAACTCCAGTAAATGTTTGCCTGAGAAGTCTTAGAATTCCTTCCTATAGCCAGCAGCCTTAGTAGAAATGGTGTTGGGCCTAACTTTTGGTTAACGTGAAATTATGCCTGATAACATACTTTAAAGCAACCACATGGAAGTATATCCTTGAATTTACTTAAGTAAGCTGTGGTTTCCAATTATTCTCAGCACTTCTTCGATAACGTACAGAAATAAGCAACACTGAATTATTTGATCCTTTTATATATTGGCAATTATTTGACACAAAATTGCATATAACTGCGGCACTCAAGTATTATCCCACAATACATAGTTCTTATGCAGTGTCTACAAAGGATGTCCATAAATGGGTGCAGGTGCAAATTCCAACTAGTACCATGTGTGGTGCTTGGTAAAATGTTGTCAAACTGCAACAGTGGGCACAAGTAGACCAGATATATTAAGTGATAAGGCAACATACTCTGCAGATCTTAAAACATCCTGAAAGACCCATCACTCTCATCAGTCCTAATACAAATTTCATGGAAATATATAATTATTGGATTTCATTGTTTGAATGTATTTCAATGCAACAACTACAGTACAGTAGCATTCAGGCAGTAGATGGCAGTATTTACAAGTTTGGATCAATGGTGTATACTCTATGCTCTTTTGTTCTGAGTAGTTTCCTGTTATAGCTATATTGTTGAGTAATAAAGCACATGGTGACTGTACACTTTCTTTGTTCTGTGATGATATATATAACAGAATTTCTAACAATAATTGCATAGAAATGTATATTTTTAAAAAGCTATCAATGCCTTTATCACATCTTCATAGATCTATCCATCTCAACATTCATTTCTTTCTCACTTACCTGTCTAGAATAGTTACACATTAGAAACTTGGAAGATCAGTAATTAAATAATGATATGAGGGGAATGCAAAAAAATGCACCCTATATTGTGCCTCAAATTGTTAGCATCACCCTTTAGAAGCCACAAAATATATGCTGTTGTATTACTGTTGATCTCACTGTCCTTTTTCATCTACAGTCTTCATTCTTCTTAACACTCACTGTCTTTCTCCCTGACTGATTCTGGATGATACTATTGTCAACCAATTTCCAAATGAGATTAGTATGATATTGAATTAAACAAATTCTCCATTCAATACACATACACAACCAGAGAGAAGCATAAAGCCCTCTGTATGCTACATAAAAGGAGTTCTGCTTTGGTATTCATTACCATAATATTCAAATGTTATTGGACTTAATTGTGTTGAAATCTCTTTTCTTTCAGATGCAAAAAGCATGGATTGGAAGTCAAAAAGAAGAACCGGGAAGCACCATATAAGCAACAGCCTTGGAAATTTTCTGCTGTATTAATTTGGTCTTTGTAAGTACTGAAGGCTATGTAGTTGACACCTACAGGGTCATACAATGTTAAAGCTTGAAAGCAGTGATGACTTCAGAATGACAAAACAAGAACATAAATATTTTCTTTGATGGAGTTGTTCAAGGTTCATTTCATCTAATGTCCTGCTTTAAAAGTCAGGTAGCCATGTGGATCTGGACACTTATAAATAGAACCTAAGAGTCCTGAATTATGGGTACAGACAATTATTTTCCACATGGAATGGCTTAGATATGTCTATGCAGTTCAATAGCTCATTTCTGAAATCTTTCTATGGGTTACCCAAAGCATGAGTATTCTGGAATTCTCCTTTTCTTTGCAAGTACCCAAACAAGAATATTTCATCAAAAAGTTAGAACATAGAATCATAGGGCTGGAAGGGACCTCAGAGGTCTTCTAGTCCAACACCCTGCTCAAGGCATGAGACCGTATAGCATTCCAGTCAAATGGTTGTCCAGTCTACTTTTGGAGGATCTACAACTCCAGCAGGCAAGCTATTCCATTGATTACTTGTTCTCACCTTAAAGGAAATTTTTCCTTAGTTCTAGGTTGGATCTTGTCCTACCTTCTGGTATTTTTGCGAACAAGTCCGCCCCCTCTTTTCTGTGACAACCCTTCAAGTACTGGAAGACAGTTATCACACCTTCCCTAATTCTTCTCTTCAATAGGCTAGATGTCAACTAAAAAGATACTCCTTTGGTCTTTTTAGCTGTCAGAAAAAGGGAGTGGGGAAAAACAGTGCATTCCTTANGCTAGATGTCAACTAAAAAGATACTCCTTTGGTCTTTTTAGCTGTCAGAAAAAGGGAGTGGGGAAAAACAGTGCATTCCTTAAATGCCTAGATAATCACCCTGGCAGCCCAAAGTTGTCAGAATGCAAGAAAATTACTGGAGAGCATGACTGATGACTCTTGGGGATGGATGTGTCCCATTGGAGAATACACATCCAAGGGGTAGGGGGAAGACCAGGATCAGGAGGGAAATGAATGATGTATTTTAGTATTGGCTGCACTCATCTAACACCAACATGGCCACTTCTAATAAATCAATTTTATTTTCTCTGAGATGCCGCGAGAGACTTATGATTTGAATGGGGGTGGATTTGGGGGAGTCCTGACACTAGATATACCTAGCTCCCCCAACCGTTCATCATACAATTTAACCTCCAACCCTCTTATCTTTGTTGCTCTTCTCTGTACACTCTAGGACCTCAACATCCAGAAAGTTTGCAGAGATGAGTAGTAAGAATTAAATCATGTTTCTATTATTCTTGCAACTACTCAGTTATTTCAGGCACTTGTATAGTATGCTATTGATGACAGCATCATTATTTGATCAAGATATTAGAAATACAAAATCTATAAGTTCCAGAAAAATGCAGAAGCACACAAACAGCACTCCTACAAGACAATTGTGAAATTTTACATGAACAGCAAAATAATCTCATCAGATTTTGTAATCTCATACAGTTTGGGATGTTGCTTTCTTCTTATTTTTGCAGTAGGGCCAAATATTGTCAAGGGTTAATCTATAGTTCTGTTGCTAGCAGCAATGATGTAAAGTTATTAGGTAGAATATGCACAATATACTTAAATAGGTTCAAATATAAACATGGTTTTCTGCTGGAGTTTACTTCCTTCTCGTATCTGTTTTCAAAGGTGGTTTCACTGAGCCATCCATTTGTTCCTGATATTCATCTAAAATTCTAATTCAATGAGTTTTTTTGAAACAGGGATTTGGGTAATATCCCCATTTTTTAAGAGTCTGGCTTGTGTGTGCCAGAAAATCAATGGCACTTAT
Organism: Laticauda laticaudata; assembly: GCA_004320025.1. Classification (NCBI taxonomy): domain Eukaryota; kingdom Metazoa; phylum Chordata; class Lepidosauria; order Squamata; family Elapidae; genus Laticauda; species Laticauda laticaudata. The sequence continues at coordinate 8,933 of BHFT01057638.1, forward strand.
TCTCAAAAACTTGCTGTATAGTGTTCTGCCAGTTTCACCAGTCCTCTCTCCTTCCCACTGTTTGACAAGGTGAAAGTCTCCTTATGATGGATTGATAACTCTGCCCTCATTAAATCACCCCAGTCTCATCAAAGCTTACTCAATGGCATTTAGTCAATCTCTTGTGAACTGAAATGGAATTGTTCCTCAACTGTATATTTCCAAAGGCTTTGTCTAGTCTGCTTCAATATTCTAGGCAATGCCATTTCTGATAGTTCCCATGAGATGAGTGAGCTTTTATTCCTGAATAAGGATGGCAAGCGGGTTATCGTTTTGGAAATGTCAAAGAAACATTTTAGACCAAGCTGGCTCTAAAGCTGAGCTATGAGAGCCAATTTATTGGAATCATGGAATAAAAAGGAAGCACTAAATTTGAACTGTTTTAAATTGAATCAGATTATTTACCATCTAGGACAATCTACCTATATCATAGATGTATCATCTAAACACACATTTCCCCAAGCTTTTGTGTCATTTCCATGCCTCCAAATGTTGCCCCTCCCAATTGAAATGTTTAAATAAAAGCAGAGGACTAACATTATCAGTAAAGGAGAATATTTGTAGCCAAGGGTGAGCTTCAAAAATTTCAGCAATGGGTTGTCTACCTGGTTGCTGGGTGAGCATGGTCATGGTGGGCATGGGCATGGCCTCGTCAGCCTCCTGCACCATGGTAGGGGAGTGGGGTATTTTTGCCCTCCCCAGACTCCTGAGGCTTTCCTCAAGCCTCTGGGAGGGCAAAAATGGCCTGCCCCAGGCTCTGGAGGCCAGAAATGGGCCTGGAACTTCCAGTAGGACCATTTTTCACCTTCCCTGAGGCTTACCTTCTTCTGAAGAAGCTCCTTGGATGAGAAACAAAACTTCTTCAAGGAAAAACAAAGTCCAGTTGCCTTTTGAAAAAGCACTTTTGTGGCACCGTTATGTTGCTTGATTTGTTTCAGGCAGCAATAGGACCATGGGACAGTTTTACAGTGACATGTCTAGAAATGTAGAACTCCATTCTTTTTGGAAGCACATTTCTGAGTTTAAAATTAAAAAGCAAAAGTGTGTTAAGCAGGTTTTATATACCTATCAGTGGTGTAATCACAAAACCATTAATGGTTCGCCTAAATTCAGCAACAGGACCTGAAGGGCAGAAAAATTGTCGAGGAGCCTCATATGACCATAGTTCAACCAGCCTGCTGTTGATGGAATCTTTTCTGCTATCGTGCCCAGCAGTGAGCTTCAGCTGTTGAATTTTGCTGTTGCTCTTTAATTGTGCAATGTGGATCTCCGTGACAGAAAGAAACACTGAGCTAGCAATATGCTAATGCTAATTGCTCATAATGGAGCTTCACTTGAGAGAAGCAGAAAAGGATGGAGAAAGAGAACAAGGAGGACACAAATGCCAATAGCAGTCTGAGCCACAAAGGCCATTAGAGTAAGAAAGAAAGCATCTTGAAAGCTCAGCCTCTGATTATCCCTGCATCCCTCCTTCCTCCTCTTCCTGAAAGCAATTGGAGGCCTTCAACCAACTAGTCCTCAAAGAAAGCATTTTGCTAAAACCATGTACCAGGTGGCATGCACTGAAAGTTTTTGCCATAAGACTTCATTAGCCCCCAATCAGCTAGATGACTTAACCAGCTAAACTTCCCCAGATGTGTCTGCAGATGCCCCTGTTTCCATGAGGGGTTAGCCACAAATGGAGGCTGGAGGGAGACAGAGGGAAGCAAGTGGGAGAGAGAGAGAGAGAGGAGACACACTAATTTCAGCTGCAGCTGGTAGGAATGAGTGGTGCTATGAAAGTTATGAGCAGGATACTTCATAAATGGGAGTAATTTCCAGCCAGGGGAAAAAAACATTCTTGTAATGTCATAGATTTAGTAAATGCCTCTAGGTCAAAACCCCTGCAGCAGCCTTATATACTGCCATTCCATTTAGTGGTTTGAGTGAAGCCAGTGCCATGCGTGCAAGACAGCCAGCAAAACCTTGCCTCAATTTTCCAGCTGGACTGGAAAATGATTCTGCTGAGTTGCATCAAACGGACAAACCTGTCTATTATTATTGGACCATTATTACTATTTGCATGTTCCTACTTCCTGCATTGGAGATGATTTAGCTAGAAAAACAAGACATTGCTGCTTCTAACTGCAAAGCAACATTGATTCATTGTCTAACATGGATATTACAGATTAGACTTCCCCATTGCTGTGTTTCTCCTTTGTAAAACATAAGAGAAAAAGATACACTTTACTAGTTGACTTATGGGCCAGTTATCTAGTTGACACATAGTTACATTTCCTCCACACACACAATTTGGTTAATTCAATATTTAGTGGAGGTTTTTGCACAGTTTCTAAAGTTTGGTTAGCTTCAACCTCAATCCTAGGAAGAAGACATTGGTAAATCACTTCTGAAGATGTTGGGAAGAGAAACTAGAAGACATCTTCTTTTTTGTAACTTATACTATGTAAACCTAGCTTGTTTGGCTGTTTATGGAGATTCTCGGTCGTCTAGGTCTTGGTTGTCCCAAATATGCTTTTTCAAAAGGCAGTTGGACTTGTTTTTCCTTGAAGACATTTCACTTCTCATCCAAGAAGAGAACTGAAAAGAGGTTTCTTGGATGAGAAGCAAATTACCTTCAAGGAAAAGCAAAGTCCAGTTGCCTTTTGAAAAAGCATCTTTGGGACAAGCTTGTTTGGTTATTATTCAACATATTATGCCAACTCAGACGAATATTAACTTCCCAGGAAAAGGAACTTCAGACTGGTGCTCACCTGCCATAGCTCTACAAGAAATCCCACCTGATCCAGGATGCTAAAGACTATTTTATCAAAGCATTGTTCCTTCAAGATACATTTCCAAGTCTCAATACATATTTCACTTATTTTTGCTCGTTGTTTCTCTCCTGTTTTCAATCTTCCTTATTAGGGGAAGTAAGATCTATATTTTGGTAGTAATTTGATATTTCCAAAGTCTTTTGGGAGTGAACTTGTAATGTTGTAATTAAATGGTAGCTGGTGACCTTGTAAATGCCACAAATAGTTGCAGGGTAAATACCTAAATATTTCTGACTGCTCCACTACAGCCTCAACTAGAGGCAGAGCTTTTTTTTTTTAAAAAAAGTAAGCTAATAAAGCTCAAAGATAGGAACAATACTGGCAGTGCTCGACTTAACAATAGTTCCTATAGTGACCGTTTAAAGTTACAATGGCACTGAGAAAAGGGACTTATGACCATTTTTCACATGACTATTGCAGCATCTCTCATCAAAATTCAAGTGCTTGGCAACTGACTTATATTTATGACAGTTGCAGAGTCCCAGGGTCACATGATCCCCTTTTGTGACTTTCTAATGAGCAAAGTCAGTGTGGAAGCCAGATTCATTTTACAACCCTGTTACTAACAACTGCTGTGATCCACTTAACAACTGTGGCAGTAAAGGTCATAAAATGGATCAAAACTCACTTAACAAATGTTTCACTTGGCAACATAAATGTTGGGCTGAATTATGGTCATAAGTCAAGGACTACCTGTACAGAATCCTGCCTCTAGTTATGCTTATCCTAGTTAAGTAAGCTAGAAGGGACTATTTTTATTTTGATACAGCCTGGCATTGTCTGGAACAAAAGTAACTTCAGGGCTGGTTATAGCAATAGCACTTAGACTTATATACCACTTTCTAGTGCTTTACAGTCCTCTCTGAGTGGTTTACAGAGTCAGCATACTGCCCCCAACAATTTGGCTCCTCATTTTACCCACCTTGGAAGGATACAAGGCTGAGTCAACCTTGAGTCAATTTTACCAAGGTTGACTCAGCCTTCCAGCCTTCCAAGATGCGTAAAATGAGGAGCCAAACTGTTGGGGGCAGAATGCTGACTCTGTAAACCATTCAGAGAGGTTTACAGAGTCAGCTTATACATGTTGTTTATCTATCTAGCAAATAATTAAATTATTATCTCATCCTCACTGGATGTGAAAACAACTCCATTGTTACCTCTTTTTTTCATGTCCCTCACCATTCTGAATGGGGTTGGGTAAGCCCCACATTCTCTCTATAGAGATCCATCTACAGAAATGGAATCGTCATTACACTCCCAATTCTGTCCTGACATAATGGCATTTCCTTTTATTAAAATTTTAAGAAGGAAAAAAAATAGGAGGAAAATCTACCCTTAAAAGTAACGATGATATCAACATATTCAGTGCTAAGACCTGAAGTTCATGATTCTAATGATACAATTAGCATCTAATTTTTTATTTACACAATGCTAAAGTGGCCACAGTCTGGTGGGCTGACTTATATCCTGCTCAACAAAATTCTCACAGATTGGAATTAAACTTTTCTCCAGACATGGATTCTCAGGAGGGCTGAGAAGATATCTACAGAGCCGTCATATCCTGGTCATAAACAGTTTCAATTCCTCCCATTGGGATGGTGCTACAGGGCATTGCATGCCAAAACAACTAGACGCTTCTTTAAAAAATATCCACTGCCATAGTCGAACCTCTAAGCATAATCTTTGAAAAATCTTTCAGGACCAACTCCTTGCCAAAACTACAAGTCACAGTCATCCCCATTCTCGATCATAAAGGGAGAGCCCACCGAATTGAAAAATTACAGACCAATCTCTTTATGAGTGTAGACGTGATGACTTATAAGCTCCTACCTGTAAGGTCATGGAAATCAATTTTAACCATCTATCATCTCCATTGTTAGAGACAAACAACCTACTTTCTAATAAACAATTTGGTTTCCAGAAAAAAACTATTTGTAATCTACATTGCAAAAACATATGGACTGACAACTCAATCAGGGCCAAAGGAATAGACACAATCTACATATACTTCTGTAAAGTCTTTGATTCCAGTGTGTACCATTGACAAACTACTCCTAAAACTAAAATCTTATGGTATTCCTCTGCCACAACTGCATAACTGGATAGAAAGATTCCTGTTCAACAGACCAACAAATGCGTCAATAATTGGAGTGTCTTATCAAATTCTGTTACTTGTCAACAGTAGTGTCTCCAAAGGCAGTGTTCTAGGACCAACTCTTTTCATACTTTACATAAACGACCTCTTGTGGATGCATATTAGCAAACCTGCATTCTCTTCGTTGATGATGTTAAAGCTATTCAAACACCACACGACTAATACTGCTACCCATCAAAAAGATCTTGACATATAGTGTCAGAATGCAAACAATGGCAACTTCAAATCTCAACAAATAAATTGCTCTCTGTCCTAACATTTTGGCAAAAAAAATCAGAAAATAAAATTACAGGCTGAATAGTCAAAGACCTTGTTGATTGATCCAAACTCAGATCAAGGGATCTTGGAGTAGCTCATCTCAATGACCTACAGTGCTAGAAGCCCACTGTAACTACATAGCCAAAAGGTGTAAGAGTTGTTATTTAAACTTATGTAGCTGTTTCTCTGGTAATATTACATGAATAATGGAGCATACAAAAATTTGGCTAGACCAATACTCGAATACAGTCTCATTCAGTCTGGAAGCCCCACATTACGGTATCTGATATGCTAACGACAGTTGAGAAGTCCGAAAAATATTTCACAAGAAGAGTTCTCTACTTCCTCTACTCGTTGCAGAATACCTCATGCCACCAGACTTGAAATTCTGAACCTAGAAAACCTAGAACTAATGCCGCTTCAGCCGATCATAAGTATTGTATATAAAAATAATAACACCTGCAATGTCCTTCCTGTCAATGAATACTTCAGCTTCAACCATAACAACACAAGAGCAAACAATACATACAAACTCAAGGTTAATCACACCAAACTTGATTGCAGGAAATACAACTTCAATATCCTTATTATCTTCTTTAGACCACCTCCCTTATTGGGATGATGATGATGATGATGACAATGATGATGAGGAAGAGATGGAAGATGGAGGAGGATGAGAACAAGAAGAGGAAATGGAGGAGAAGATGGAGGTAGTGGTTTTGTTGCTTTGCATATATACAGAGAGCTTCTGCACTGGAGACAAATGTCTTGGCCATATAAAGCATTCTGTTCTGTTCTGTTCTTGTTCCCATTTGCATTCCATTCCATTCCAACAACTCTAACATGCATTCAGACTTGAAAGCTATACACTTTTTGGAGCTGGTCTGGAAATTAACTTATGGGACACATAAAGCCTATCAAAAAGCTATAAAGGCCCTGAAATTCTCCTGCTACTTGAACCTTACTCTGAGCTAAAAATAAAATAAAACTCCACTCATATCTGTTTCGATTCTCCAAGACAATTTCCACTGCCTCTCCACAGCAATAAGAATAACAACAGCAGAGGTGGTATTCAGCAGGTTCTGACCAGTTCTGGAGAACCGGTAGTGGAAATTTTGAGTAGTTTGGAGAACCAGCAAATACNGAGAACCGGTAGTGGAAATTTTGAGTAGTTTGGAGAACCAGCAAATACCACTTCTGACTGGCCCTGCCCCCATCTATTTTCTGCCTCCCATTGAGTCCCTGCACAGGAGAATGGATCTGGAAAGCAGGTTAATGGAATGGGGATTTTGAAGTAACCTTCCCCTGCCACACCCACCAAGCCACACCATGCCCACCAAACCATGCTCACAGAACCAGTCGTAAAAAAGTTTGAATCCCACCACCGAACAGCAGAGATATTCAGGAGAAAGTTTTGAAGCAGGCAGAACTGCTTTTATGACCTGTGTGATTCAGGGAAAAAAATCTAAGTTCAATTGTTGGTTTAGTTTGATTCAGAGAATCAACACTGTTCAAACACTGAGATGCCTTCCACATCCTTTTTTGGATTTCATTCAGACATTTGAATCAGTTTGTCAGATTGGGTTGAATTGAGTCTGGATTTCTGAATCAATTTGGGAAAAGACACTTTTTTTTTTCTGTGGGAGCAGAATTGTCGAAATCATCCAGATCTATTGGAAGGCAGCTAGTAGTTTGACCATAAAGCTGGTTGGACTCAACTGCCTTTGAATCATGTCCCCAAAATGAAATTTCACCCAGCTATAATACCTTCCATTATTTGTTATAAGAGACAAAAGAGCAAATGTGGAGGGGGGGGAGGAACTTTTTCTTTTTCTCCTAAATCCATCCATTGCCCAAGTGAGCATCAAAGAAAAGTCAATATAGGCTGTATTATGTTTTTGAGGTGTATTGCGTATGTCTCTCGAAAATCCTGGTTATTTTCTGAATTAATTCCAAAGGGGATTTTTATTGAGTTACCATTGAGTTACCTTATCATCAGATGTTCACTAATTAAATGCCAGGAAAACATGTATGTCCATGTGTGAACCAGACTACAATTTTTGATAAACTGACCCTGAAATATATTCCTAGTGCCCTCTGCCTATGTACTGGCCTAGAAATTCATGGTCTGTCCATATTTTGATTCATCATCTTCTTGATTTATCAGAAGTGATCCCAAAGCTAATCAACATCATTATATTTACTTTCTAGGTTTTTCCAAGATAGTGGTATTTGTGGATAGTGTTATAGTGGATAGTGGATAGCTGTTCTGTGTTTGGGGGGCTTTTTTCTCATTCTACTGTGGGGAGTCCTGGAAGTCCTCCCCACAGTAGAATGAGCAAAAAGCCCCCCAAACACAGAACAGCTCTCTCTCCCTTTTTACAACCCTGTATTCTCGAAATTCCGGGTAGAGTCAAGGTGACTGGGTGGAGCTGAGCATTACTGGCTGGATGCCTTTCCTGATACCATATGGAGTTCACAGCAAGATTTTTTTCCCTTTGCGTTCTAAAAGAGAAACATCTGCTACTACCTAGGATTGAACTCTCCACCTTCCTAGTGGGAAGCAAGCATCTTCACATTTAAAGTAAAATGAATAACCATTTTCCAGCAACACATTTATTTCTCTCAAAACCATTGAGATTAAAATAAATCAATTAATAAATTCAATAAATCAGATCAATAATTCAAGGTAGCACTGAAATATTTTCCTGGCATCCAAAAACTCAAGATTTTGGTAATGGTGTCAAAATGCACAAACAGAAAAGGGCTTCTTTGGACATATTCCTCCCATGGAGAGGGTCAGCATTTTATCCTTCAACAAATCTATTGGGAAGATCATCTCAAGAATGCCAAATCAGCTTCCAAACTTATTGAGGATTTGAGCCAGGATCTTATTCTTGGGCAGGGAGTGAACTGGAAGACCCGCAAGGTCTCTTCCAACTCTGTTCTTCCATTATTCCTTCCATTGTACCTCTCTGGCTCCCACTGATCTTCTTGTAGGGGTTAATCTTTTCTAAGCTAATAGCTCTTGGTATGACGAGTGTATTTTTGTGCACATGAAGTCCACTCATGTTACTTTCCCCATAACACTTGTAATATATGAAGCCAATGCTGCAATTATTTTCAGATTATAAACTAATAATACTTGATAATTTGTCAGAAAATATTCATGAGGGTATTATACAGCTCTCTGACATTTAAAAAATAACAATTCACAGTCCATTTCCCAAGCTTGGGTGCTGTCAAAGGAGGGCTTGCTACAGCACTCCACAATGCAAACAGGCACTTAATCTAGAAAAATGTATCATTTGATACAGATGAGTGCCAAGTTAGCAGACCAGATACATTCAAAACGTCCCATTTTTTAAAATCAAAAGTTATAACCAAGATCATTATAACTCTTTGTTCTAGTCAGTTCTTTGCAAATATGTAAAATCTCAATTTTTCTTTTTCTCCCCTGGAGAGGAAAAAAATATGCAAACCAATAGATGTGCCTCTTAGGTCACCTGACTTAAAAATTGCTGCTTAGCTGCAGCCGGCGATTCGCAAGACAGCAATGGAAGTTTGATAAAGCATACATTTTGAATCTTATCTCCAAAAGAATTAATAAAAATCAAAGTGTTTATTTAAGGAGTGACACAGAAGCCTAGTTTGCGAACAAGAACTGATAATCAAACAATGAGAAAGCCAAGAAAATAGCTGCTAAGGTATTCCAAGGGTATCGCTTGGAAATACATCACTGCAACCCACCCTTGTGGTTTTTCCATTGTACTTTTTTTCAACTAAATCAGAATGGCAACATGGTGAGAATCACTGAGCCCAAACAGGAATGAATGGCAATTTTTCCTTGGCTCAAGGAAAGTTAGTTACTCTCTGAGCAATACAAGAAAAGTGATTTTCTTCTTCCTGGTATGAATAAGAAATGGAGGAAGAAATCACTGGGTCCAAATCTGGCTAGGAATTTATCTCAATCTCTTCCCAGAATGGAATTTACTGAAAATCTGAGATGCAGTTTGTGATTGTTATCACACAAAAGTAGATTATATTAAAGCAGGAGTTCCTAATATTATTATTTTTTTTGGCCATCAACCTGCCTTTAGTGAAAATTTAATGTACACACTTCCCCTAAAAATCCAAACAAATGAACAATAAAAATGATATAATGAAATGACTATGAAGATTCTGAGTCAACCAGGTCATGGTTTTTCAAAGGTACTTTTCAAGAGGCAACTGGACTTTCTGGTTTTTCTTTGAAGATGTTTTGCTTCTCATCCAAGGAGCTTCTTCAGCTCTGAAGCATCTTCCTCTTCAACTGAAGAAGCTTCTTAGATGAGAAGCAAAACGTCTTAAAAAAAAAAACCAGAAAGTCCAGTTGCCTCTCAAAAAAGTACCTTCGGGATATAATGAAATATTGAGAAGGTGAATTTAGTAAAACAATGTAACTAAAAACTTTGTGACACCTCCCTGGATTCTGTCAACACTTCCCCAATGGAGTTACACTTCACAATTTAGGAAACACTATAATAGAAGGAACATGTTGGAATAAATATAACTTTGATTTTAAAAGTTTGGAAGACATAATATAGTCTAATATAGACATAATATATAGATAATATAGACACAATATATAAATATTTTGAGTCATAACGTCAATATTTTAAGTATTGTCCCATTTTATTAAATGGGACTCTTGGTTTTTTTCTATGAAATTTTTTTGCTTCTCATCCAAGAAGAAGAAGCAAAATGTTTTTAAAGAAAAAAAATACAAGGAAGTTCAGATGCCTTTTGGAAGAAGCATCTTTGGGTCAGCATGGGACAATCATGACCTGGATGTTTGAGAATCTCCATTGACATTTTGAGTGTTGCAAAATTAGCAAATGTAAATAAAACTCAAACAATAATTAAGAACTGTCTTATTGTACTAAACAACCAGTTTTGTTGTAATTATAGTTTACTGGCTTGTTCTATACACATTACAAAGCCATAAACTGTGGTTTGCCATGTGAATTTATATATCAGGAATAATCTAAGCGAGCCACTCTATCGGCATGACACATGGACTTGATCTACAATTATATAAACCAATCTTTGCTTTGAAATATGTGTATGGATCTGCCTGTAACCAGTATGCAGAAAGTTTAGTTGAGAAATCTACCTGTATACCTTTTTTTTCTTTTTGACTCCTGAAATTCATCCAGACAATGGAACCAACAACTGAACCTCTTCAAGTTTTGAGAAAGAAGTTGGGGAAAAGATTTGTGCAAAACTTCCAACCACACGAGATAATTTTGACACAAACAAGTTTACTTTTCTATTGTGACCTTCAAACTATCTCGAGAAACTCCATGTTCCCTTTGAGTTGTTGGAAGTTGTACATCTTTGTTCCAAAATATTAAGATCTCCATCTCTGATAGCATGGCAGTGCTGTTGGAATGATTCACCCACAATAATGGATGGGTAGTTTGGAGAATTTTCTGTTCCTTCCCCACTGCAGCTTAATTGCTTTAATTGCCACTATTCCAGGAAGTTAACATTTTAGATTGCTATATTTTTAAATAAATTGTACAAGATGTACTTAGGGATTTCCTAAAATTGAGGAAAAAGACAGGTTTTTTCCTAAAAAAAGAATTGGACATTTGATGAATCAAAGCATCTAGAATTTGGCTGTATTGTGGAAAAGGCCTTAAACAAGGAAAGTCTTGAAACAAGATATACATTTAGCCAAGGTCAAACTGAGAAGGACTGACCTAAGGACCACAGAACAGCTAAGAGTTTGGTTAAGAATAAAAGAACCTTGACATAAGACTGATTTATTTTGACTGGTATGGATCCCAAGCATAGGTCTGTCTTCCCAATTCCTGCCAGATTTATCTGTTTAAAGGAGGCACGATGGTCCAGTGGTTAAAGATACTAAGCTTATCAGCTGGAAAGCTGGCAGTCTGGGTTCGAGACCCGAGCATTGCCCAACAGGGTAAGTTCCCTTTAATTGCCCAGTTCCTGCCCATCTAGCATTTGGAAAACATGCACATGCAAGTCGACAAATAGGTATCACTTTGATGGGAAAGTAGACAAATAGGTACCATTTTGATGGGAAAGTAACAGAGTTTTATGAGCCTCAGTGTAGTCATGCTGGTCACATGAGCACAGAAAGGGTCTTTGGATAATGCTGACTCCCTTGGCTTGGACACCTAATGAGCATCCCCCCCCCCCGGAGTCAGATATGACTGGACAGAAGAAACCTTGATCTTTGTATGTTTAACTTGATTTTGTATTTTCATTTTCAAGAACTAAACCATTGGCTTGGTGTGATTTGGTCAATGTCACAAAATATGAAAATGAAAAGTCATAAAACAGGGGTCTTCAGACTTGACTGCTTTAAGACTTGTGGACTTCAACTCCCAGAATTCCTCCTCCAGTTATATTAGCTCAGGAATTCTGGGAGTTGAAGTCCACAAGTTTTAATCTTGCCAAGTTTGAAGACTCTTGGCATAAAAGAATTAGAATGGAGCAGCCCATGAAGAGAAAAATACTCTCTCTCTGTGTGTATGTGTGTGTTGTGTGTGTGAAAGAGAGAGGGAGGGAGGGAGGGGCAGAGGGGGAGAGAGGGGGGAAGGGGGGGAGAGAGAGAGAGAGAGAGAGAGAGGCCCTACATAGAATCCTGAAGTACATATAGTCATTTTTTTTCTGAATGAAGTCCTTTAGATTGAGCAAAATGACATGGATAATTGTTTCAGAGATGATAGCATCATTATAAAGGAAGTGGAGGTGTGTAGACTGATCCCAACAGCATTTTTAAATAAACGCAGTCTGTTGGATTCCCAGTGTATCCAAGGACCTAATCTAGAGCATGCTGAGCTTCATTGTTAATCCATCCCAATTCCCGGTCACTTTATTCTCATCAAATAGTCTATTCTCCCCACCCCACCCACTCCCATCCCCGAGTGAAAATCCACTCACTGTTGTAGCTGCCATGGCTGTTATTCTCTGCTGCTGCCACGTTCTGCTGTAATAGCCCTTCGGATGCGTCACTTCCTGGCAGTGAATGAGTGAAGACAAGGAGAAATTGGGGAGGAAAATAAACAGAGAAGAAAAGCAGGGAGGGAGGATGAGGGGGATGTGAAGGGATGAAGCAGGGGACAAGAAGGGAAAGGGTATGTCTTTAACTCCATCATTTGTCTGGCTGCAACATTCCAACACCTTAATGCATTTTATTTTCAGGTTTGTATATAGTCACTTATGGTGAGTATGATTTTTAATTCCAGGTGACCAACCTGTAGGGAAACCTTTACAAAAGCCTGCAACAGTAACAGTAGCAGAGTTGGAAGACACCTTGGAAGTCATCTCGTCCAACCTCCTGCTCTTGCAGGAGACCTATACTATTTCTGATAAATGGCTTTTCAGGCTCTTCTTAAAGGTCTCCAGTGATGGGGCATCCACAACTTCCAAAGCCAATTTGTTCCACTGGTTATTTGTCTTCACTGTTAGGAATGTTCTTCTTAGTACAAGGTTGCTTCTCCCCTTGGTTATTTTCCTGTCCTGACTATGGGTGCTTTGGTAAATAAGTTGCCCCCCTCTTCCTTGTGGCATCCCTTCAAGTATTGGAAGATTGCTATCATGCCACTACTGGCCCTTCTTTTCACTAGACTAGGTATCTTTTGCCCCTTCCTTCTAGGTCAGGGGTGTCAAACTTGATTTCATTGAGAGCCACATCAGAGGTGTGTTTGACCTTGGGTGTGTGTGACCAGGGTGTGTGTGGCCAGCTCAACATCAATCATGCCTGGGGTGCCTGAGGTGGCAACAGCTCTGCCAGTGAAAACGGGCTGTGAGTTCTGTTTTCAGCTGCAATGGCCTCCTGCAACCCTCTGCCAGTGAAAATGGAACTCAGGAGAGCCATCCGCAGAAGCACTGTGGGCCAGTCCTTTGCTGTTTCCAGGGTGGCCCCGCAGGCCAGATCTAAGCACCCAAGGCTGGATCCAACCCATGGGCCTTGAGTTTGACATCCCTGTTCTAGGTCATTGAACCTACAAGCACAAGCTATTAGGTTAATGATACACACTTTATGAGTGTATTGACTAGTGTGATATTATTTGTGGTCAGGATCCATGCTCATCAGGTTTCCTACTGAAATAGTGTTCTTCACCAAGTGTCCTACCAAAAAAAGCCATCTGAAAACATTGCCATTTTCCCCCCTCTCTAAAAATAAAGGCTTCATACTATCATAGCATTGGTTCATGCTTTTATATGCACAATTTCCCCATTGCTCTTTATTATTGCATGAATTCTAATTGAACTAGAGGAATTTCTAAAATTCTAAAATGCAAGCTTAATTTTTAAAAAATGTTTTTGTAATCCTTCTTTATTACTTTTACAAATAACTCAAGGCTACTAACTTATTCAACACACCTTCCTCCTATTGTCGTTAAGATAAAGACCCTAGTGAGATGGGCTAAGTGGAAAAAGGGGGATTGGCCCAAGAGCACACAGCTAGCTTTCATGGCTAAGACAGAACTTGAACTCACTGTCAACCATCCCAACTTGGTCAGCTAGAAAAGGAAGACTCTTGGCCCATGGTTAGCCAACAGTATGCTTTACTGAAGTCAAGTGATTACAGAAGAAGCAAAGCTGGATCTGAGGTTTTTGTGACCAAAGCATATGAATAACTTTCCCTTGTTCTCCATGGTTATCAAAGAGTGTCCAATTAAATGCTAACTAATTGTTTGGGTAGAAGTCCGTGTCTTTGAGGGCTGGATGGTTCTGCATTCCTTAACATGACCTTGGAACAGATGCAATTTCATGGGACAGCACAATGCATAGTGTTGATTCCTCATGCTAACCCTCCCCTTATCCCACCCTGTCAATATCCCTCCTCAGTTGCATATGTGTAGATAATGTGTGCAGCAGGCAATGTGTAGCCTGCCAGAATGGCAGTCCTGAGACTCATGGTCTCCTAGTTTCTCGCCTGATGGTTTAACCATTACACCAAAAAGGCTTCCTATGCACAATTAAAAGGGATGAGGTGGCTCAGTGGCTAAGATGCTGAGTTTGTTGATCAGAAAGGTCAGCAGTTTGGTGGTCCGAATCCCTCGTGCTGCGTAATGGAGTGAGTTCCCATTACTTGTCCCAGCTTCTGCCAATTAAGCAGTTCGAAAGCATGTAAAAATGCAAGTAGAACAATAGGATCACTTTGGTGGGAAGATAACAGAGTTCCGTGTTCCTTTGGCATTTAGTCATGCCGGCCACATGACCATGAAGATGTCTTCAGACAGCGCTGGCTTTGTGACAGAGATGAGCACCGCCCCCTAGGACCGGAAACGATTAGCACATATGTGCGAGGAAAACATTTATCTTATGCACAATTAAACAAGTGCACAGGCCATCCCTTCCAACATTTCAATTTCTTTGCATCTTTTCTTTGTGAATCCTTGATAAAACGTTTCCTCCCAAAGATCACACCACATTTTCTCAAATGCATGTTTCCACATCAGTAAAAAAACAAACAAACTCACCCACACAAGACTTTTAAATGACAGTATCTACGGTCATATTGAGATTGCTTTGTTGACCCTATTGTAACAATGCTCTCACCAGTAACGCTCAGCAAAGATACAAAAGGAAGCAAGGCACTAAATCTGGAAATGACAAAAATGGAATAGGGGAATTGTAACAATTGGTCCCGTATGGAAGTAAATCAAGTATCTCAGAACTCTGCAATCTAAAAATTGCAAGTGACAATTTCCTGTTCTTTACCCAATGCTTGCTGGAAGCTTTCCCTAACAAAAGGAGGAGATGCATACAACTTTTGCCTCAATATTGTTAATGGAAATACCCTGAGAAAGTTTTTGAAAGGTAACTTTCACTGCTGCCATCCTTTGTCATAGAAATCTTCTCAGCATCTTTAAAATGAAACTATCCCTTTCTGGATACAAAGGTCAGTAACCCACTCTTTTCCAAAACCCATCTCTCAGACATAAAGGACACTTAAAAAAGCTTGTTTAGGGCAACCTTAGCTAAAGCCGGAAAGTCTGTTTTGGGTGATTATCGTAAATCTTCTCCCATTGAAAGTTGTCTTGGATTTCTTTAACATCACTACCAACCGCAGCTGTTGTAGTGAATTTGTAAAAGGATCCCATAGAAGAGAAAGAAAATGCAAAGAAAAATCTGGTGTTTTCTGAGGGGGTTGACTTGATTTTGATTTAGGGTTATTACTTGGGGTTATTTGGAGATGCTACAAGATGCCGTCCAAAGACAAAACAGGTAGTCCTCAATTTATAAGGACAATTGAGATCAGAATTTCCATTGTTAAGCCAGGCAGTTGTTAAGTGAGTCACACACAATTTTACCACCTTTTTTTTGCCATAGTTGCTAAGCAAACGTCTTGCAGTTGTTCAATTAATAACACAGTTGTTAAACAAATCTATATTCTCCCACTGACTTTGCTTGTCAGAAGGCTCCTGGAACAGTTGCAAATGGTGATCACATGACCCCAAGACATTGCAACCATCATAAATACATGCCAATTGTCAAGCACCCAAATTTGGGGTGCTTGGGGAGGCTGCAACAGTCATAATAGCAACAGCACTTAGACTCATAGTGCTTTGCAGCCCTCTCTCAGCAGTTTACAGAGCCAGCCTCTTGCCCCCAACAATCTGAGGCCTCATTTTACCCACCTTGGAAAGATGGAAGGCTGAATCAACCTTGAGCCAGTCAGAATCGAATCCCTGGCAGTGGGAAGAATTAGCTTGCTATATTGCATTCTAACCACTGCATTCTAATCACTGTACGTGCTCATAAGTGCAACTGGTTGTGAGTCGCTTTTTGTCATAACTTCAAATGGTTGCTAAGTGAATGTTTGTAAATTGAGGATTATCTATGACCTTTTTAAAAAAAAAATCCTCCCCAATGTTGGAACCTCATGTAGGAAAATTGATTCTGAGAATGGCATGTTAGTGCCAACTGGCGTTTTAACTTTAGAAAAAAATGATTGTTCTACTTTTCAAATGTATTTCCTTGTATTCTAGTTACAGACTGCCTGATATGAAAAATCTTGCAGCCGGTAATAGGGCATTATGTACAAACAAATTCCCGAGCAAGAAAAGCAATCACCAACTTGAAAGCCAAGGTGGAGAGAACACCAATATAATAAAGAATAATGCTAATCTAATTTAACATGTTGAGATGAAAGAGTGATTTCTCCCCTGGCAACCACTTCGTCCCCAGGCAAATAGCTCAGGGAGATGGCAATCCAGGGTTTGATTTATAACTCACTTTGAATAAATAGGAAGAAACAAGGATAGCTTTTGACTATATGAAAAAGT
Source organism: Laticauda laticaudata (assembly GCA_004320025.1). Lineage (NCBI taxonomy): Eukaryota > Metazoa > Chordata > Lepidosauria > Squamata > Elapidae > Laticauda > Laticauda laticaudata. The sequence continues at coordinate 25,516 of BHFT01057638.1, forward strand.
CATGGATCTCATACATTTTCCTTGAACAGGTAGGCGAGGCAATATAGAAGCAGAGGGAGAGGGGATTGGTTTGTTTGTTTTTTGCAGTCTTCATCCTGTAGAGGGCAAAACATTGTTCTATAGGGTTTAACAAATCAATCCAAAGTTTAAGGTTTTGCAATGTTGGATCAATTGGAAAGGATTAGAGAGCAGGGGAAATAATATGTTTAGGTCAGTCATTGTTCCCTTAACCTCAGCACAGAGACCATTATTTTTTTTTAAGTTTATTGTTTATGGCATGTAAAGAGTGGCAGGATTCAATTTTTTTACTACCAGTTCTGAAGGTGTGACTTGGTGGGTGTGGTGTGGCTTGGTGGGCATGGCAGGGGAAAGATACTGTAAAATCTCCTTTCCCTTCCCAACCCACTAATCTGTTTTCCAGCTCCGTTCTCCTGTGCAGGGCAACAAAAGAAGACCCAGCCAATCAGCTGGGACGCGGGAGGTAGAGAATAGATGGGGGCAGGGCCAGTCAGAGGTGGGATTTGCCAGTTCTCTGAACTACTCAACTACCAGTTCTCCAGAACTGGTCAGAACCTGCTGGATACCATCTCTGTTCTTCAGATTTCCAAGTCCACAATAACAGAGAAGAATGCTAGACAACCAATATGACTTATGTAAAAATACACATGGGACACATTAGCCCATTTTATAGTATGAAGTTGTGGTGGCAACAGCAGTAAAATTAGGAGGGAGATTAGGTACGTCAGCCTTTCAATAATCTCAGCTGCAAAAATTGCTGGGGAAAGTCAGGTTTTGCATGCATGTATGTATGTAAATCTGTTTCCTCTCCCTTCTAGCTTTTTAACAAGTTTAATTTCAGGAGCGTGCAGTTGGCACAATGTTACAAACTTTGTGGCTGAACTAGTAGTTATGCAAAAACTGATAAGTTAGATTTATAATATCAGCTTTTAAGGAAAGAGATCTTGCTTTCTGATTTCATTCCAAAGAGAAGAAAACTACAAAGGAATTATCATTCTTGCGTCTACTTAATTACCCAGTAACCAAAAGTGTAAGTGTCTTGCTTTTCATTATGGAATCCTCCCTCTGTGAGCCTGCAGCCTCCTTGGCTTGTCTCCAAAAGGTCATAAAAAGAAGCAAAGCTCACTTAATAAATGTCTCACTTAGTGATGGAAATTTTGGTCTCAATTATGGTCATAAATTGAGGATGGCCTATACTGTCCATCATACTTGAATATACCTGTTTTTGAAAAGAGCTGTGGTGGCACAGTGGTTAGAAGGCAGTATTGTAGGCTACTTCTGCTGTCTGCAATTTGACAGTTCAAATCTCATCAGGCTCAAGGTTGACTTGCCTTCCATTCTTCTGAGTTTGGAAAAATGAGAACCCAGATGGTTGGGGGCAAGAGGCTGACTCTGTAAACCACTTAGAGAGGGCTGGAAAGCACTGTGAAGCGGTATATAAGTCTAAGTGCTATTGCTATATAGGTGTGGCTCTATGGGACTCAAAGTGTGAGGCAGGCCACCAAGATAGAGAGGAAAATCAGGATCTTTGCTTATTATGCCAACACGTCCTTTATCCAAGAGGTTCATTCTGTCAGTAAATTTACAATTTGCACACTTTGTTTTATCTTTCATTCCTGGAGCATACTCTGAGGTGATGCTGATATGCTGATCAAGACGCTTCCTAATCTAAATTTCTGCTGAGGTTCTCGGTTCAAGTTTGTCATGGGCATAAATGGGACCATAGCAAGGGGGGGGGGAATGCTGTGTCACCTCAGCAAACTTGGACTGTTTCACAAGCTGGATGATGAACTGGTTTGCACAGCACATTGAAAAAAAAATGTTCCAGCTGAGGGATGGGTACATTTTATTTCTGGGTTTTGAAAAGTGGAAGGAGAAAAAGTAGAGTCACCGTGTCTCAATTCCTGTTTTCTATGCATGTGCAATTTTGTGGATCGCTGCTTGCCAATTAAACCTTGAGCGTACTTCACCAGAGCATCTAATCATAATGGTGGGCTGATAAAAAAACAAAAACAAAACACTACTGTCAAATATCAGCCATGCAGTCCGATAGCAAAATCTTTTTTGAAGTCTTAAAGGTATGAATGAGAGTCAAGCAATCTTTATGCATATTAAGGCTAGGTCTCATCGGCTGACAGATGCAAAACGGATTTAAAAAGGACACAGCGGACGAGCAAATTTTCCATTCGTTGTTATCCGCTCTCAAAAGTGCCCCAAATTTGCATAAAG
>BHFT01057640.1:0-27721 GCA_004320025.1 Laticauda laticaudata
GAACTGGAACAAAAACGATATTACAAAGGACTTATCCAGGGAAACCGAATCCCGGTAGATGGGCCTTGGACATTATCCTAGTATGAATTTAAAAACTCACACTGAAATCACTGGCCTCTAACAATGTTGACCCGTTGATCGCACCTAAGCCTGCTGGGTATCGAATGGTTCGCTCCCTGCGGAATTGGAATGACAGGGATCAACAGTGTCGTTGTGGGCCAATGGGGAAGATAAGCCTGTTGCAAGAGTTCCGGGATGTGATTACGACGGGACCCTAGCAAGTACAAAGGGGACCCCAATCTCATTTAGCCTAGACCCAAAGATAGCTCCCATCAGGCTCCAAGCCAGATGCGTTCCCTTTGCCTTTTAATAAGCCAAAAATAATGAAGCAACTAAAAACAACTTATGCACAAGGGTGTATAGAAACCAATTGACCATCCAGGTGGGAACACCTTATTCGCTGACCTCCCTGTTCGAACCAGACTGGGTCAGGTGCCCGCATTGTGGAAGACTATAGGCAACCCTAAATATGTCTGCTCCAGCAAAGCGGCATACCAGTTAACTGTAGGCAACATCTATTGCACTCACATAGGGGGAAGGAAAATTTTTTGCGAAGCCTCGAATTCGCACAAGCGTATTCAACAGCTACCAGTTTAAACGCCACAGCTGCAGAGGGGGGGCAACAGACATTAGTCACACACAGGGGGCATTCAAGTGCAACCGACTACCAATTTGGCTTGAAGGCGTTGCCCCAGGCGTTTTCCAAAGCCTCATGGAGCGCCTCTAAGATGGATCAAGGGATGTTTGTCCCCTATTTTTGATGATGTACTTTTGGTGTCAGCAAGAACTATAAACCAACTGGAAAGATAGATAAAAGAAGTTCTTGTCGACGATTCAAGAAATGCAGCGGCACACGCTCTCACACCAGACGTCACAGTGAGATGGAAAATTTTGTAAAAAATTAGCCACGGATCAGGTTGAATTTTAGGCTATTCTCATAGATGAGCTAAGGGATACACCCCACGAAAAAGATAGGCAATCGCAATCACCCTAGACCTAAGAAACAAAACTGACTTACAAGCATTCTTAGGTCTCATAAAATTTCTGGCAAATGTATTCTGCCCCCCAAAAAGAACATAGCAGAATCCTTCATCGGTTTGTAAGCAAAAACAACTATATGGAAATGGGGCCACCATGAACAAGCAGCATTCCAAAGTATCAAGGACTTTATTAACATCTAATACCGTTTTGATCCGTACAGCAACACCTTGCCGTTTGACAGTCACCTGTGATGCATCACCTTTTGGAAATCGGCGCCATATCTGAGACCACCCAGCTACCAACGGCAGAGAGGCACCAATCGCCTTCTACTTCCAAACGCTGTCAAAATCGAAAGAAATAACTAGAGCCAAATCTCAAACCGCAGAAGCTCTTCAGCAATCATAGCCAGCGTCAAAAGATTTCCCATGAATAGCCTTTATGGTAGGACTTTTTTTCATTATCACTGACCACAAAAACCTGCTAGGGATCCTGCAGGAAAAGCAAAATCAACGCCCGACATTCTATCATTCAAAGAATGACAAGGTGGTCCTGAATTCCTCGCTGCCTACACAACTACATGCTCCTTCCATCGCCCAGGAAAGACCATCACCATTGCAGATGCCATGAGCTGTTCCCATGCCCAACACAGAAGACGACCAGTTCCACCGTCTCCACTCTTCCAAAACGAGTCCTGGAAACGAATCTGCCACTAACACAGCAGACGTCGCTAAAGCTACTGCGAAAGACCCCACTGGGACAGCTCGAATGCTGCATTGGGTAGGTTTAAGGGCTGGCCGGATGAAAACAAAAGTGAGACTTTTAAAACCTTTCACACCTGACAGACTGAACTTGTCTATTGAAAAAGGCTTATATATTGGGGGGAAACAGGGTGGTAATCCCAAAAATTACAGGAAGAGGTTGTTGTGCATGTTGCACAGAAGGGCACCTGGGCAATAGTCAAAATGAAGCCCTGGCCAGGTGAGCATATGTCTTGTGTGGCCAGTGGACAAGGACATTGCGAAACGATGGGTGAAAACATGTCTGACTGCCAAAAATCGCGGCCCTACCCCCCACTGGCACCAGTTGCATGCGGAATGGGAACTCCGCAGAGGCCCATTGGTCGAGACTGCATTATTGACTTTGCTGGGTCTAAACAAAAGGGAACACCTATTTTATAAATGGTAGACGCCTACTTGAACTGGTTAGAAGTCATTATTACGGCATCCACTCCAACCAAGGCCAGTCATGAAACACGTTAAAACAAAACTTTTCACCAACCGCATTGGACTGCAGATGTAACTAGTTTTGGATAATGAGCCCCAGTTTACTGCTCTAGTGTTTCGAGCAGTACTTGGCTACACAGGGCATCCGACATGCCTGACAGCGCCGGCTCATCCGGCTTCAAATGGATGGGCTGAACGCATGGTTCATTAAAGTGAGTAAGGCCCTTGAAAAAAATGGACACGGGGGACGTGCAAGATAAACTTAACAGATTGTTAACACTCCAACATATCACCCCTAGCACAACAACCAACAAAAGCCCAGCAGAAACTCTCATGGGTAAGGAAACTACGTTCCACCTCGATAGACTCGCACCCCAACCTATCCTGGGACAAATCCCTGACTCCTCCAGTAGATACGATCATTTGAAAATCGGCGATTAAGTTCTAGGCAAAAAACCTTACTGCGGACCCATTATGGCTTCCAGCCACAATTACCAAAATCACAGGCCCGGTCTTACTGACATTGTTTTGGACAACGGTAGAACATGGAAGCGGCAACATCGACCAGCTTTGCTCTCGAACACTAGAACGCAACACCCACCAGTGCCACAAATAAACGACACAAAACAACCAAGGAGGGGGGGAAACAAAATATAAACAAAAGGGAGAGACGAACCTCCAATAACATGACAACAATCACTACAAGAAACTCAAATAAAACAAAAAGAGCACTCACTGTTAGACGACCTCCAGAGAAGAAGTCCGGGAGCAGAAGAACGAGGTGAGACCTTCCTGGAAGGAGACAGCCAGACCAGCTCGACCAGCCTGGACAAACCAGGAGGGAGTGGCAGAGCCACCTCAACCGGCCCAAGAAACCCAGGCGGGAATGGCAAGGCTGACTCACCCTTCTAGGAGGTTCCATTGAGAAGACGCAGAGAAAAAGCAATCCCGTCCGAACCGCTTGAGGACCACGCTGAGCGTGAGCTGCGCAGGTCAACCAGGACTTGCAAAAGCCCCACCTACCTGAGTGACTGTGTTACGCACGTTGGATGAAACCAAGGGGGGAGGGCTGTTGTGTATAGAACTTGGTAGACTCCAGATACCTTGATCTGATTGGTGAAAAGGCTGTTCTCGGATTGGTTACTTAAGAGCCATTCCGATTGGTCCGCCAAATGGCGGGAGCACTCAAACAACTATCATTGGCCGCAAGCTGCAAGCAAGCCGCTATAAGAAGGGCTGCCGCGGCTTGAGCCAATGTTCTGTTACCAGTTACTTTTACTGTTTAAATAAAGAGCTGTTTGTTAGAACCCGGTCCTGTGCACCTTATTTCCGAACAGAACAGTATTGCTTCTAAAAAGAGCACTTACTGTATAGAAAAATAGCGCACAAGATTTAATAAGGGGAATAGTTTGAACTTGAAGAACTGGTTTCACAACCTTTCCTCTCCACCTTCTACCCTATGTGTTGGGAGAAGTGTGTTCATAGAACTCTGCAGCTGCAATTAACTCTGTTAATTAATCCACAAAAAGAGATCTACAGGATTCCACACAGAGAGATCACTTTATCATTCCACAACTAAAAGAAAAGAGTTATTATTTTCAATCAATTTATATGGCTACCCTACTCACAATTGTAACTGAGTAGCTAACATAAGATTGAAACAGAAAAACAAAAAAATAACAAAATAAAAACAACTCTTCTGAAGGAAGAGCTGGGTTTTCAAGAAGGCCAGCCACAGTGGGGCTATCTTTCAAGCTAGAATGAAGATTGAAGAGTTCAAGAGAACACCAAATCACATATCAGATGGAGTAAAGTGCTTTCATATCCAAGTACATGCCAACTCCTGAGAAGCCTTAATGATCCAGGAGACACATAATCTAAAACACAATTGGCTGTACTATAAGGACAAACAGGTTTGAATTCTTCCCAGATAACTAAGCTATACCATGCCTCAATTAATAAACCCAAACCTGCACAATTGGGAATCCAATTGAGGTGGATCTGACATGTGGCTGGCTATCTGCAAATGCAATAGTAGTACATTTGAGAAGAAAAGTTAACATATTGTCTGGAATTTCTAAGATGTGGCTAATGGGCTAAAGAACTTCATAACACTTTATTAGGAAGGAAGCAAGGAAGGAACTTCTGAACCTGAAATTCAGAAATAGCCTGCATAGAGAAATACCACTTTGTATATTGATTGACAGTGATATGGCCCCAGGAGACAGATGTAGATTGATCAAATTTTATTTAATGCATTGCAGAGTTTAGTAAAAAAAGCAGCAACCCTAAGTTTTAGTCATTTTCTTTTTTAATTGGCAGTCACAATTTGTTCATAGTCTCTGACCTCACCTTCCTGTTCCTACAGGCAACGAATGCAGATGTGAGATTCAAAAGCATCAAGATACTTACTTTTGACACAGCAGGAACCAAATAACTATTAGGAGATATATTCTTGTTCTCTGTTAATTAAAACAAATAATAATTAGTTATGCTCTGTCTGATTCATAAGCTGTTGAAGGTCAAGGATGACTGTTCATAAATGGCATTTTAATGATCCAATGGATAGTAGACTCAGAACATGCAATTGCACAAAATATAAAATAAGGATAAAAAGCTAATGTCATTCCAACCAGCAGACCAGAAAGGAAGTAAAGAATATTTTGATTTACAATATTTTTAAGCAAGCTACTATAACGGTACCATTTGATGAAAAATTGTGTGTCTGCAACAGGGCTATCAAACTTGCAGCCTGTGGGCCAGATGCTCATGTGCTGACCACACTCACACCCGGTTTAGCAAAAGGGGGAAAAGTTGCTATACATCATGTGACAACGCTGTGACAATGCGAGTTTGATACCCCTGGTATACACATTTATAAACATAGATGTTTATAAACTATATATTCGCTTAAATTCCAGATCTCTTCCCATGTCGGTCAAAGTTGTTGGGATCTATAGTTAAGCAATATCTTGAGGGGCACAATTTCCCCATTCCCAACTTTTACAGTTTATATAACATAATGTTCCGTGGATTTATTTGTAGCATCAAAAACACACATGCAGATTTACCAATTATATTTAGTTTAAATTAAAAATCACAGTTGACCAGATACTAAAATAGCCTTGAAAATTTTAGGTCTACATTTTATGTCACCTTCAGCAGCAAATTCAGTGCCATTTTAGTCAGCATAAAAAGTTGTTAATAAATCTGATTTACTAACCCATCATTTTTTGCTCGTGCTACAAATTTAGTCTTGCTTTCTTCTTGGAGATCTTTTCTATTGTGTACTTGTAGTATGGTCATTCTCCCTATGCGTAAATTACTACTACTACTACCACCACTACTACTACTAGTACTACACACACACACACACACACACACACACCAGGGGTGGGATGTACCAGTTCAGCCTGGTTCTATAGAACCGCTCTGAAGAGCAGCAGACACCAAACTGATTCGCTGCTGTGACCTTTTGCTCATCTGTTTGGTCCACCCACCTACCCTGGCTCTTGGCTGTCCTTTGTTTCCTGCTTTTTCAACCTGCGTGGCACAGCTGAGGTTGAAAAAGCAGGAAAGAAGAGGATTTTCAAACAGGCAGCTGTCCGGGCAGCTGATGTTTTTTTTGAAACCAAACTCTCACTGAACCGGTAGAAACACCGGTTGAATTCAACCCCTGATACACACATACACATGCACATACACAGCTTCAGTCCGAAAGATACTAAAAAGCTTCAATTTAATCTGTCACACCAATGGCTAATATATTAGCACTAGAAATAGCACTTAGACTTATATACCACTTTATAGTGCTTTCCAGCCCTCTCAAAATGGTTTACAGAGTCAGCATATTGCCCCCAACAATTTGGGTCCCCATTTTACCCACCTCGGAACGATGGAAAGCCGAGTCAACCTTGAGCCTGTTGGGATTCAATCTGTTAAGCCCATGTCATACTGAACCAACAGATGCAAAGAGGATGTAAAACGGACAAAAAAGCTTGCCATCCGTTGGAAAACGCGATGTACTCACCTGCCATCGTTCCGTTTTGCTTCCTCTCTATCTTTCCAGCATCCGTTTATTGAACGTTTCATCTGCTCAGAAAGTTTTGGCTGCCCAAAACTTTTGCGCGGAAAATGTATCCAGTTGTCCATTCTGCATCCGCGAGGCATCCGTTATGCATCTCGTTACGCATCCGCTACGCATCCGCTATGCATCCGCGCAACTCGCATCCGCTTGGACGCAGGAGGAAGCGGAACGGACGCAGAACGGATGCAGAACGGATGCCTAGCGGAAACAAAGCGTTTAAAATGGAAAAAATTGTTCGCAGAGGGACCTATCTCGGATATTAAGGATGTCTAGAGGATGCCTAGAGTATGCCTAGAGGATGCAAAGGGACACCTATACTGCCTATAAAAAGGGGGAGCAAACTCATCTGCATCTCACTTTCAGAACAGCAGCCAAGCTGTGCAGACCTCTGCAGCCTTCATCTGACTCTTCCTCTTCCACAGCATCCAGTCATGTCCACTGTGGATCGTAAACACAGTCCTTTTGGCAGCCGCCATCCTTCTGCAACAGTACGAAGACATCTACAGCCTCTGTGAACTCTACTACGGGAAGAAAAAGACGGCGGCCAAGAAGTGTCTGGTCCGAAGATGGATCGCCAGAAGAGCAGAGTACGGACTGTACAACAAGCTGATGGTGGAGCTCAGGAACGAAGACACTCGTGCGTTCCAGAACTTCATGAGGATGCCTCCAGCCATGTTTGACGAAGTTGTGCAGCAGCTGACACCCAGGTTGACCAAGGCAAACACCAACTCCGGCCCAGCCTGGAACCTGGGCTCAAGGTGGCACTCACTCTGCGCACCTGGCCTCCGGGACCACCTACAAAAGCATGCAGTCGGCTGGAGGGTGTCACACACACCATCAGCATTGTGGTCAGAGAAAGTGGTGCAGACATCATCGAAGAATACAAGGAGGAGCTCCTCCAGTGCCCCTCCACTGAAGAAGGATGGAAGAAAGTTTGCAGAGCAGTGGTATCAGAGGTGGAACTTCCCCACACCGTTGGAGCCATAAATGGCAAGCACGTGGCCTGCAAAGCTCCAGCCAAGTCAGGGTCCACTTATTTCAACTACAAGGGCTTTTCAGCATCGCCTCTCGCCATGGTCGATGCTGACTACAAGTTCATGTACATCGATGCTTCAGGCTACGGGTCATCTTCAGATGCCAGGTATACAACGCCAGTCACCTCGAGGGGCTAGAAGGCAACCTCATCGTGGGCTTCCCAGATCAGAACCCTGCCAACGACACTCAAGATGTGCCCTACTTCTCGTGGGGATGACGCCTTCTCCTCAGAACCTACCTCATGAAGCCCTACACCTCCAGACTCCTCACCCGTGAAGAGAGGATCTTCAACTACAGGCTGTTCCAGGGCAAGGCGGGTGATGGAGAACGCCTTTGCATCCTGGCCAACAGGTTCCTGGTACTTCTCACCACCATGCAGCATCGCCCAGAGACGTGAGGAGGATCGTGGAAGCTTGCTGCATCCTGCACAATCTCCATCGCACCCGCTACCAGTCTTTGCAGAACAGGCTTTGGACCATCAACAAATCAATGGGGACATGGAGCCTGGGGAATGGAGGCAAGGGCGAAACCTGATAGACACTCAGGATGTGCAAGGCCCAACAGAGCCTCACGTGAAGGGAGAAGCAGCGCAACCTCCTGAAACACTGGTGCAACTCCCCAGCTGGAGCAGGGGAGTGGCAAGAACAGGATGGTAGATGGTTAATGGATGCTTCCTTGAGCCTGCTCATCACACGGATGAGATTGGACCATGTAATGTTGGGTGGGCCTACAATGAACAGGAGAGTTGTGTTGTGTTCACATGTGTGGATGATTGATTACATTATTATTGATAATAAAAGGCCATAGGTGTGGCACCTAGGAGGGTGGACCATACAGCCCACTATGCTTGCACTGGAGGTTATCTATCCCACAGCTATCTTAACCCATCCCACAGCTATCTTAACCCATCCCACTGCTATCTTAACCCATCCCACAGCTATTTACCCATCCCAAAGGTATCCCTGCCACCCCACAGCTTATCTAACCCATCCACAGCTATCTTAACCCATCCCACAGCTATCTTAACCCATCCCAAAGGTATCCCTTGCCCATCCCACTGCCTATCTTAACCCATCCCACAGCTATTACCATCACAAAAGGTATCCCTGCCCACCCCACTGCTATCTTAACCCATCCCACAAGCAGTTTAAGGCTGAAACCATTTCTAAAGTTTTACACCAAGACTTTATTGAAAAAAATGAAATGAAGCAATGTGTGAATCAAAGATAAACTTTATTGAACAACAAGCTGTAAAACAAAAATGACCCAAGTCAAGTGTCCAAATAAAGTCCAACAGGTAGCCAGCTACTGGTCTCTGGCACTCTTATATGTCACTCGGAGGTGTGCCAGTCTCAGGGGTGAAGGGTCCAGGTGCTGTGGTGGTGGTGTGCTGGAGTGCTGCCCTGAGAGGACAACAGGGGACGGTGTGTTTAGGAAGGTGTTGGACAATTGCTTCAGCCCCGTGATGCTGAGAGTCCTTCCTCCATGCCATGGGTGTCAGCCCCAGTACTATGACAGATGTACTGAGGCCGGGCTTGGCTGTGGGGTAGAGGAAGGAGCAGTGTAGTGGGACTGTCTACTCTGCAGCTGGGTGAGGACTGGCGTGTGGTGGCATCCTGTGTGTCGGTGGCATCGATTGTCGTGGGTGCATCAAGTGGGACCGGTGGCAACGGTGGCCCGATGACTCTGTGCCTGGAGTGGGAAGGCTGCTGCTGGTGCTGCTGGACCTCCTGGTAGCCGTAGCCCTGGTAGGTGAGGCCTGTGGAAGCCTTGGAATGGGAAGGACATCACCTGGGGTGGAGGAGCAAGACCTGGACTGGGTGGGAGCAGGTTCCTTTGGGTCTGGAGGTTGTGAAGCGGCTCTGTGATCCGGTCCTTCACCACCTGGTACTGTGGATCCGCCCATGTCCTTGAGGGTCTGGTTGACAATAGGTTGAGAAGGGCTTGCGGTTGGAGGAGGAGGAGTCAGTGTGAACCAGCTGAGAGAGGAGATCTATGCGGGTGCGGATGTTGTCCCCTGATCTCCAGCAGGACCAGTGTGGCTTTGCTCCTCCTGCAGTCCGGCTCTCTCCTTTTTTGTGGAGGCGGAGCTGGGGGTGGTGGATGCGGCTAGGACTGTGGTGGACACGATGTCTCCTTTCTCCACTGCGCCAGGGGGTCTCCACGCGCTCCCACGGTTAGAACAGTTGTCGGGGTTTCTGCGTCGTGCACACTCCACAGACACCTGCCTGGAGACAGGGCAGACTCTCGGCCGAAGAAGACTGGCTCTCAGCAGGCTGCCGGAGAGAGAGGGTAGTGAGAGGGCTGCTGGTGCTCCTCCGGTGGCGGATCTCACCTCCAGGAACTGCACCTGCCATGAGTAGGTCTCTCTGTCAGCATCACAGTGGCCTGGCCAGATTTCTTCAGGTGCAGCTTCCCGTACCAGGTGTGCATGTGCTTCCACCACCGAGGAGCACTCGAAGTGTAACCCATACTCTCCGGCCTCTCTTTCCAAGCGCCTGCTCCGCTTTGGTGTCCCTGTACAGCCAGTGTCCTTCGCCACAGATAGTCATTCTCTCTCAGGCCACTCCAGCACCTCATCCTCGTGCACCTCCTCAATGTAGTATTGGCCTCTTCTCTCCATCCCCTCATACGCCTCTTCCTCCCTTTGGCAGACAGATGGCCCTCATCAGAGGGGCTCCAGGTGGTAGGGGCTGCTCCTCCACACCACCAGCAGCAGCAGACCAGCAGGATATCATCATCATCATCATCATCATCATCCTCACAGCAGGATCATAATCATCATCACACAGCGAGCAGCAGCAGCAGGATCATCATACATCAAGCAGCAGCAGCAGCACAGCACTATAGCAGCAGCACACAGCTGCAGGCACCAGGATGCAGCAGCAGAGTAAAGCAACAGCAGCGCCAAGCAAGTCCAGGAGCACGACAGGACGAGCGGATGAGCAAGACCAGGAGCACGAGCAGGACGAGCACAGTCCAGCGAGCACGAAGCCAGGACCAGCAGGACAGCAGGACCGCAGGAATAGCTTTAACAGAGTAAGCACCAGCAGAGCCCCAGCACCAGCACAAGCACCACCGCCAGGAGCAGCTTCAGCAGAAGCCAAGCAGAAGCAGAGACGGGGCAGGGGCGGGAGGTTGGCCTGTCCTCTTGCAGGGATGGCGGGCAAGGTTGCTGAGGCTTTCGCTTCCTCCCATGGTTGTGGATTGCTTGGCTGACAGGGAGGCTGGCTGGCAGAAGGCTGGCACCAAGGCTGTCAGGAAAGCCAGCACGAAGGCTGGCAGGCAGGCACCAAGGTTGGCAGGAAGCCTGGCAGGAAGGCAGGCAGGCACCCAAGGCTGGCTGGAGGCAGGCTGGCAGGCAGGCATGCAGCAGGGCAGGGAAGGAACTCGAAGTGTCAGCAGCAGGTCTTTCCTCGAATGCTGGCACCTGCGAGCTGCTTCCCTTTATATCCTGTTGTGGCTACGCAAATACATCCCCCCGCATTCGCAATTAACCTCGCGCATACTGTTCGCTTCCGACTGTGGCATCCGCTAGGCTTCCGCTGGTGCATCCGCTTCATCTGTTCTGCGTCCGCTTTGCTGAGGTCCCCCGAAGCCAGCGGACGTGCCACCGCTCCCATCGCTTCCATCTGCCTGGGCTTTCCGCTTCGCATCCGCTCTGCATCCGCCCTGCGTCTTCCCGCGTCCATGTTATCCCGCTCCGGTTATGCAAATTTTTGCCCTTTTGAGAGTGGATTAACACGGATGGAACATTTTGCTCGTCCGCTGTGTCCTTTTTGCATCCGTTGGGCAGTGTGACATGGGCTTTAAATTGTAGTAGGAGTAGCCTGCAGTACTGCACTATAACCACTGCGCCACCGAGGCTCCTAATTGCTATTTTGCTATTGTAATATTGCTATTACCTGAAGTTGATCATTGCTGTTTAGATTATATTTTACATTCTGTCTACATTAATTATTTCTGCGTAACTGTAATACACATAAGCACTTATTGTTATTTATATTACATTTATATGTAATAAAAAGCTTAACCAAGTTTAAATATTTGATAGCACTTTGCAGTTTGCACAGAATAAATGATTTTTCTGTAGTGTAAATACATCCCAATAATTTACTATATGTTTTCATATTACAAATGAGGAGAAACAAATGTAAAAACAACTGATAAGGACATCAATGACTCACTGTTAGACTGTATAAAAGCTATTTTATGCTGGTCTGATGCATTTAAGCAATAGTTGACATCAGACTTTCCACTTCATGTAAATAACAGATAAGGTTTTTGACAACCTGTTTGTTTGATCAACTATCAAAAACCATGCTAACAGATAAGCTATTTTTTCACTCTTCCTTGGAAGCTTCTTTCTTTGTTTCTGTTTTATAATCTCAATTCATAGAAGCAACTTCGACAGTTTCAGGAGGGAAAACAAATTCATTATTGGTTAATGCTACCCACCTAATAGTACATGTTTACAGTTTTCTCATGGTGCAAGAACACAAAACCGTCTCTAGTAGTTATGAAATATAGTCCTTTGGTTACTGTTGTCCTTTGGTTACTGTTCCTATTCAGTATCAAATGAAGGCGTGACTATAATCAGTCATTGTACAAAACAGTAGCTGGATTGTTATTTGACTGGATATCAGAAATATTTGGCTGAATCTGTTCCTTAATTTTGTTTTTTGCTTAACAGACAGGTGCTGTGCATTATTTTTTACATTTATTTTGAACATGTATTATACATATTCCATAAATAGTGAATGCAAAGTACAGCTTAGTTCGTAATGTCAGATAAATGCATATTAACTTTGATAATGGTTGTACACAGGGGTGGGTTACGATAGGGTTAACTACGGGTTCAGGATTTATGAGCTTCCCTGCCCGCTGTGAGCCACATGCCTATTAATAGTCATTAGCACGCTGCGTGGCAAGAAGCAGCCTTTGAAACAGCCCTCTTTTCTTGTTTTTTTAACTGCAGCTGTGCCTCGTTCCGGTAGCTGAAGTTGAAAAATCAGGAAATAAAGATCAGGTAAGAGCCCAGGTGAACGGGTGAGGTTTTTGTAGTCCTCTGTATCTTGGCCAAGATACAGACGACGAGAAGTCTCGATGGCCAAGATGTCTCCACCTGTCAACTGGTAGAAGAAATCCACCCCTGGTTGTACAATAGCATATTAGATGAATTCAGAATTATTAGTATGACTTTGGAAGAAACAGATAATTTAGCCATATAATGGAAAAAATGTTTTCTACTTGTCTAAAACAATTTTATAATATGGTCTTATATTTAATCTTATATCATTTTGTGTTTATAACGTGGCCTTGAAATATGGTCTCGTATTTATAATGTGGTCTAAAATGGTCGCCACTATGTAAAAAATATGTTGAGACTCTAAAAAGAGTGCAGAGAAGAGCAACAAAGATGATTAGGTGACTGGAGGCTAAAACATATAAAGAATGGTTGCAGGAACTGGGTATGTCTAGTCTAATCAAAAGAAGACTAGGGGAGGCATGATAGCAGTATTCCAATATTTCAGGGGCTGCCACAAAGAAGAGGGAGTCAAGCTATTCTCTAAAGCACCTGAGGGCAGAACAAGAAGCAGTGGGTGGAAACTAATCAAGGAGAGAAGCAACTTAGAACTAAGGAGAAATTTCCTGACAAAACAATTAAATCGGTGGAACAACTTGCCTCCAGAAGTTGTGAATGCCCCAACACTGGAAGTTTACAAAAACATGTTGGATAATCATTTGTCTGAAGTGGTGTAGGGTTTCCTGCCTAGGCAGGGAGTTGGACTAGAAGACCTCCAAGGTCCGTTCCAACTCTGTTATTCTATTCTATTCTATTCTATTCTATTCTATTCTACTCTACTCTACTCTACTCTACTCTACTCTACTCTACTCTACTCTACTCTACTCTACTCTAAAATGTGTCCTAATGATGCTATATATAGATAAATGTTATTTAGTTGTATTATATTATATATTGTATTGTTTAATAGAAATATCTAGATAATTAGCTCTAGATAAGAAGGATGACTTGATCAGACATTTAGAGGTCATCCATATTTTTGAATCCCAGAGTTGGTACCTCCAGTGTACACATTTTACAGATCTTGTTAAATAACCATTTTAGAAGGTGTAATTCCCAAATATGGAGGGCACAACAGTTATGAATTACAGTTACAGTTCATACATCTCAGTATCAGTATATCTAATTTATTTTTTTCAAAAGTTAAACACATAATAAGTTCAGCTCCTTCAGCAGACATAGCCATATAATCATTTTACAACAGTGTGGAAATGGCTTTCCATGATCTTATCATCTTTTTGGATATTTTATTAATTTCTCCGTTTAAATTGCAATTGCAAATTGGTTCCTCCCTTCCATGTATTACCCATTTCGGGAATTTAAATAGATTGACATTAAAATATTATCAATTTTTAAAATATTTAAATAATATTCATCTGTTGTAAACATCTTAGTTTGTTAAGTACACATTGGATGGTGTTGAAATATTTCAAGCTGTTTCCCTCTTTAATTAGATGTTTTCCTCCATTAATACGATTAACTCACCTTGGGGAACAATGCCAAGGACATTTTTTAAAATATTATATGTCTTCCATGAGGGAACATATCCGGAAATTATTCTTGTTCCTTTGCCAGTTCAATTGCAATCTGTTTGGAAACTGTCAATCAAATAATGAAATCTTTACTAAATTTGCAAAATAAATTTGCTACTGTAATTTGCTGCAGCTCTGAAGCATTTTGCAAGAACCAATATTTCAATATTTAGCCTTTACTTTGTGTTCATTCAGTTTTATACACCAGGAACCCTGATTCCATTGGATATGTATGTTGTCATAGAAATAACATTTGACTAAATTCAGGTATAATCTGCAGATTATTAAATTTTATTGCTGAAAGAATGTGAAGTAGTATCAGGTAGAAAAAAATAAAATCTTAGAAAAAAGTAATAATTCAGTGGGTTACTTTCATCTTTAAAACTGATAGACAAAATTGGTTTTTGTTTTCTTTTGACATGTGTATGCTATTAATAGAATTCCTGTTAATAGATAAATGTCAATAATGATTCCAAAATAAATGACAAGTAAATCCAGTCTTATCTCTCTTTGATGCTTAATGTTAATCCAAATTGGTGATACATCCATATTGGATTGATCTTGTGTTATGTAAATTATGATTACATACAGAATCACAACAATCATTGTAATGTTAAATTTTGTGCACTAATTAAAACGTTTCTAAATTAGAAACTTTTCTATTTCCCACTTTCTAGAACATTAATGATAAACATTTTAGCATCAGGACAGGTACACAGAAACCAGAAAAGAAACTTGAATGTAGAAATTCGAAGTAGGACAATTCAAAGTAATTTGCTATCAGTGAATCTGAAGTGTTTTAAAAGACAGTTCATCAGAAATAGTGATTAGGTAGCAAGATATAACCTGATCAAGCATAACTTCTAGAAATGTGGAAAGATACTTGTTTGCAACACATGTCTATTGTGATAAAAGCTAGAATTCTGTTGTGTATTTCTCATGAACTGCATTAGAAACAGAAGAGCCCGGGGACCATGTTCATTTTTTTTCCTGAATTTCATTGGACAGCCAAGGATATTTTTATTTTTTTGAAACTGATTCCAGTTGTAGAAAAAGCCACTGGTATTGTCCAAATGCCTTTACCTAGCATGGAATAATTAAAAAATATTCCTAAAGCAAGATTTTTGTACAGCCTAAAGACTTTATTCCTAAATCAATATTTGTCATGTTTTCTGATAATAAGCTATCTACTAGATTATACCTGAATTTAGTCAAATATAGTAAACGTTACAGCTTTTTATTTAACACATGTAAATAATTTGACAACTAATCAATGCCATTGATAAAGTATATAGTACTGTACACACTTATTTAGAAATAAGTCTAATTAAATTTATTGAAATTTGTAAGTAGATTATGATGGAAAATGTATGGTTCTTCAAAGTATTTTTATTTTATTTTCTTTGGGAAAAATATTATTTTTTGTTGTATCATTTAGTAATTATTACTTCTAAAGTTCTTCTCATCAACGTTTAATTTGTTAGATTTCATCCAAAAGACCAAAACTGCCCAAATTATTAAAAATCAGACTATTATGAACATCAGGAAAAAACAGATAATGGTGCAGTGCTTAAGGTATCCGGCTAGAAACTCATAGATCATGAGTTTTAATCCTAGCTTAGGCACAAAACCAGCTGGGTGACCTCTGGCCAGTCACACTGTCTCAGCCCTAGAAAGTAGTCAATTGCAAATCACTTCCAAAGAAAATTGCAGGGACTTTGCAGGAATCAAAAGAAGTGACTCAAAGGAGGAGAGAGAAAGAGAGAGAGAGAGAGAGAGAGAGAGAGAGAGAGAGAATTAAGCTCAGTGCGAAATAGTTTGGGAAAATAGGGCAAAGATTTCAATTTTTTTCTTCTTAAATTTTACATGATCATTAGAGGTTTTTACACTGACAGTATATGCATACATCAAAATATCATAATTTTTAAAGGATGAGCAATACATTTTGCTTGAATAATCCCATTCGATTTTTTCTGTTGGCAGCCAGGCAAACACAATGATTGCCTATTCTTTGTTTAACATTATACATGAAATAGGTCCTTGTTTTCTTCTACTCATAATAAATGAAGCATAAGCTAGAGTTAAAAGTCAAAGTTTGTTCTTGGCCAGTTAAGAGAGAAATAATTCAGCAATTCTATGTCGCACCCAAGACTAAAACAAAATAAAATGCAAAGAAATACAAGGTGCAAAAAGAACCTGTCAGAAAATATCAAATCAAGTGCGTTAGAGTGCTCTTTCAACAGCATTATGTTCACTGAAACTCCCTGGCAATAAAATTCCTAACATGAAAGAAAATGCAAAGGCATATAGACCTTTTTCACATATTGTACCAAGCCAAAAGTTTTGCTTAAACATTATTATTGAATAAATGACAGTTAATTGGATTCACACACTATGTTAATACATAAATCATGATTTACACAGTATATTAAACTCAAACCAAACAAACAATAATACAATTTTGAACTTTGTATCAACTAATTTTTTATTTCCTACTTGTCAGTGTTGGTCCCTGTTGCTGAAATGGAAACCCTTCTTTTCATTGTCCCATTGGAAAAATATTTTAGCATGCCAAAATATACTTTTTCCCCAGTGCTTTTGAATGATTCTTTCCTTTATATAGGGAACCTGTTGAAGCATGCATATGTACAATATTATTTGATATAGTTGTAAGATAGTGTTTTAAAAGCTTGGCCCCAAGCAATTGGAGAACCACTGTGGTATAAGAAAGGGTGGAGTAGAGTGCCTTTGTTATGTCAAAATTAGCATTAGTTAGATTTGAACTAATGCTGTGATTTAAAAAACTACCGAATAAATCCCTTTGAATGGATTCATTGGATAAGGTGAATGGCAGAATTATTATTTTCAAATTTAGTTTTGGTTTTCTTCAAGAATATTGTGGGAATAATATTAAATCAAGTTATCAGAACATTTCATTTATTATAGCATCTCCTATAAAGTTTAATTTTTCAACAAATTATCATAGCATCTCCTATAAAGCTTAATTTTTCAATACATTATGTTGAAAATATTTAAGTAAAAATAAAAAGAGAGAGAAACAAAAGTGATATCATGATGAGAGTTTTTTTTCTAGGCCTCTTCTCCAGGCAGAAAATATAAATAAAGCTTTTCTAAATCTGATGATCTGTCTTTCAAATAGCCAGAGACAGCAAAACCAACAACAAAAAAATGCTGTTTGGAATGAAATAAAAAGAAAGCCAAAGAGGGTGCAAGTCTATTATAAAGAGAAAGTAGTGAAATGGTAACTTGAGATTAGATCTTATTTTGCACTTGTTTTCTCTCAGAGGGAAAATGGAGCTCAACTAGGTCATTGTTTTTCTACTCGGAAAATGAAGGAACTTAAGCTTAGAATACATAAAGAGAAAATAAGAGAGAATTTAACTAATTGAAATTTATTCAGGTAACTTAAGGTCAGATGTATTTCATCATAGTCACAGAAGGACTAGCAGAGGTTATCTAAGAAACCTATTGGCAATCTTCAAGATTTTCTGGAGGACTGGTGAAGACCCAGGAAATTGGAGCAGAGAGAATATTATTCCTATATTCAAAAAGAAATAAAACTGCAAGCCTGTCAATTTGATGTTTATATAAGCAATGTCTTTGTAGAGAATATCAAGCAACATGCTTGTGGTGAGAAAAACAGGAAAATTAAGAAGAGGTTTTTCACAAATTCGTTTCAGATTGTGTCTTATTTAATTTAATAGACTAGTATGGTTTTATATAGAGTATATGTTGCAAACTTTTGAGAGAGTGTTTCATAATAGTTTTATTATCATAAAATAATAAAATATGGGCTGGATGATACTACTCTTAATTGACTCTACAGATAGCTAAAAAAACTGCCCCCCAAAATTGGCCCCACTTTAACTTGGGGATGAAATCAAGAATGCCACAAGATATTGCCTTGGACCCTGAGTTGTTCAGCAGGTCTATCAATTGCTTGAATGACAGCACACTTATTACATGTGCAGACTCTATCCTTGCCTTACTTGACCTCTCGGTGGCTTTTGATATCATTAACAGTGGTATTATTCTGGATTGACTCAGAGGGTTTTAGGTGGGCAGCATGGTGTTGTGGTGGTTCACCTCCTTTCTCCAGAATCAATTCCAGTAGTTTGGAAAGGAGAGATTTTATTTATTTGATTTCTATAGTTGCCTAGCTCCCCAGGTGACTCTGGGCAATGTACATCATAAAATGTAAAAACAAATACAATTAAAACAGTATAAAATAGATATATATCATAGATATATATCATTGCCAAGTAGAAATACCTTGCCTTTGAACTCTCTGATGTGGGGTGCTGCTGGGGTCAGTGCTCTCCTTCTATTTAACATTTACGTGAAACTTGGGTGAGCTTCTCATAGGGTAAAGTATCATTAATATTCCAATGATATCCAAATATATGTGTCTGCGCCTAGTAGATTAAGCAATGCTCTGTATACCCTATCTTGATGTCGGGAGACTGTGAAGGTCTGGATGGGGAACAATAGGCTTCAACTGAATCCTGGCAAGACTAAGAGATTTTGGGTTTAAAGTCCCTGTATTCTAGGACTATACTGCCTCAGGTGCTAAATGGATTATGCTATCCCAAACAAACTCTGTGTACAATCTGGGTGTCTTCAGAGACTCACAACTCCCAAGGAGTAGGTGGTTATGACTAGGAAGGTCTTTCTACAACTTCATATTGTGCACCAGTTGCACCCATTCCTGAATTAAGAGGCCCTACAATGTACTTTACACAGGCTGCTCCTAAAGAGTACCTAGAAAGTGGCATCTGAAAAATGCAGTGATACAAGCTGTTATGTGTTACTTGTAGAGTGCATGTTATACTTTAGAAGCTGCATTGTTTGCTTCCAGGTCCAGTTTAAAGTGCTGGGGTTGACCTTTAAAGTCCTACATAGCTTTAGTTTATTTGAGGGATCACCCTTCTCAATTTCATCTGCCCATCCTACCAGATTTAGCAGAATTAGCATGTTTTGTGTTCTGTTGTCTTGGGTATTACATTTGGCCAGCCCTAGACAGTGGCCCTTTTCTGCTATGGTGCCCATATTATGGAATCCTTTCCTTCCACCCTCCAGAGATGAGATCAGCCTCATAACTCTTGAGCTTTTTAAAGGTCTTCAAGATCTGGTTCTGTGGTGGGATTCAAATTTTTTTACTACCAGTTCTGTGGGCAAGGTTTGGTGGGTGTGGTGTGGCTTGGTGGGAATGGCAGGGGAAGGATACTGCAAAATCTCCATTCTCACCCCACACCTGGGAGTGAGTTAACTGTAAAATCCCATTCCCCCCACCCCACTAACCTGCTTTCCAGCTCCGTTCTCCTGTGCACGGCAACAAAAGAGGACCCAGCCGATCAGCTGCGACTCAGGAGGCAAAGAATAGATGGAGGCGGGGCCAGTCAGAGGTGGTATTTGCTGGTTCTCCAAACTACTCAAAATTTCCGCTACCGGTTCTCAGAACTGGTCAGAACCTGCTGAATACCAGCTCTGATCTGGTTATGCCAGAACTATTTGGAACTTGAGGGGATGGGTGGAATCCGTGAGGTGATTCTATTATTATCAACATTGTCCTGTTTATTATAATTTTTGTTTTTAATTCTTTTTTAATGTTTTAATAATTTCTATATAATAGCTGTGGGTAATGATTGTTTTATATTAATTGTTTTATGCTGCCCAGAGTCAACTTTTCAGGTGAACATATAAATTTGATTAATAAATAAGTTTAGCTAACACTGTAGACAAAAAAGATAATATTCAGAAAGATCTAGACTTGTCTGAACAGCGGGCTGGAACGATGACAGAAATAAAATTCTTCAGGTTGGTAAGGAAATTTAAGACATGAGCATAGGATAGGATGATCTGGTTTTACATTAGTACATAATCTGGGTGTTCTTGCCAATCACATGAGCCAACAGTGTGGTTAAAAAAGCAAATACTATATTAAAATGTATTAATAAGAGCATAGATTCAAGGAGTCAAAAACTCCAAAGATTCAAAACTCCAAAGATGAAAATAGCAATAGCACTTAGACTTATATACTGCTTCATAGTGCTTTACAGCACTCTTTAAGTGGTTTGCATTTTCAGCATATTGCCCGAACAATCTAAAAAATCATTTTACCTATGTCAGAAGGATGGAAAACTGAGTCAACTTTGAGCCGGACAGGATCAAATTCCTGGCAGTGAGCAGAGTTTGCCTGCAATGCTACATTCTAATCACTGCACCATCGCAGCTCTTGGTGAAGGGTCTCTGTGAGAAATGGTTAAAAGATCTGAGTATGTTTAACCTACAGAAAAAATGACTAAAGGGACATATGACCACACTCAGAAGGTGAGATGGAGTTTCTTTTTTATCACCTGAGAGTGCAGGATCAGAGCCAAATAAATTATCCTTAAGTATACACAGACATCTTTTCCCTTTCTAAATCAGCACGTCCACTGCAGTTTATACTGTGCTAACCGCTAATTTTATGAATTACTACATTAGACATATTGAACTCTTCATAGAATAGAGTTATTCATAATTCATGGTTTACTAGGCTCTTGGACATTCATATTCCGTAGGATTGGAAAATATTTTTACCATAGACATAGGAGACTGTATATTGGATTATGGTCAAATAACTGTTTGGCATTTATGGTCCTTCGCTGTGTACTAGGGAAATTTACAACTAAAACATTCAAACATTGGCATTTTGGATTTTGATATTTCTATTTATCTGAACTGCACCTATTCAAAAATAAAGGTTCAAGGCAGGCAGTAATAAATAAATCCAAACTGAAGAAAAATGCATCATAATATATAGCTGGACATATAATTCCACACATGAAAAGCCAACTATATTTTAGAAAAAGGTCAGGAGCAATATAAGTTGTCACTTTATTTAGCTTGCAGAAGATTCACACTTAAACCTAAAGCTCTATTTAGATTTGAGCTTTGAGGGGGAGATTTGAATGATATTGTATTAATTTATGTGTTTAACTGTAAAAAAGAGACTTGCTTTTGGAGAGATTAAATCAGAAGCAAGAAGTAAGAAAGGAGAAGTAGAAAAACAGAAAAATCATCCAGGTGTAAACATGTTTACAAAGCTATGCAGCAGTTATTCAAGTTTTAGCTGTGCAAACAAAGCTTGTTGAAACTTTACCATCTGTACTTCAATTATCTGAAGAACTTGCCCCAGGGTATCTTGGGAGTTTGTTGACTATGCCGAAAGATGGATGAAAACAAGGATAGAAGCTAAATTAATGTAAGATTTCCTTAAACAAAGGTTTTGTGTATCTTTTGAAGAATTGAAGAGTATTAACAGGGTTGTTTTTATAAAACTGCATAGAAATAAAGTAACTCTTTTGCTATCTGCAACACCTGCATGATTTTTAAAACAATAAAGTTTATCTCAGCATCTCCACTTTATCAATAGCTTCAGGATAAAGGATGATACGTCTTTACAGAAATGCAGAATGTCAGAGAGAAGAACTTAATTTTATTTAATATAAACATATTGAAATTCATAAAATGATACAATAACAAGTTGTACTTATGATTTCATTAGATTTAACATGAATTTTACCTAATAAATTGCAATGATGAAAGTTATCATAGAAAAATGCTCCTATTCAAGGTTTGCAGATTTGAAATCTGTTATAAATCCTGAATATATGTATAGGTGTCAAACAGTTAGCATTCTCGAAATAAATAATATCCTGCCATCTTCCCTAACTTGACTTATTCTAACCTGTGGGATTATTAATACAATCATTCTCATTAAATAAATTCAGTATTGGGTGGCATTATGGAACTTATGGCCCAAACCATCTTGAAAGCAGTAGATTGAAAACAGCTGCACTGTTCAGTTATACACGTTAAATGAAATAATGTTTTGCTCACATCTGATCTTTAAACAAATAACAGAACATACCAAATTGCAGAGCTCCTCTATTTACTGAGACATGTCTCTGTGTTTGATCTGTCACTAAGCAGAGAAACATGAACAGTGAAGCATGAATTATCACAGTCCTTCAAAACCATTTTTTTACCCTGCTTAATGGGAGTTGATGAGCTTAGTCAGTAACCTTGTCAGTAATCTACATGTCTCTTTTTGCATTAATGATTTTGTTATGCCTCCTCCCCTGAGGTACTTGACTTTTAAAAGGAGGGAGGGACTTGGTGGTAATTCTACACTCAGTTCTGCTCATGTCTATTCACACTTGCTAAACTTACCGAACAAATACTGGGCTAAGCATTAAAAATGATTGGTGACTGCTTTTCATCAGTAAAAGAGATTTGATTGATCTGCAACTCTGCTTCCATAGCTGTTTTATTTCCAGAAATTGAGTAATGGTTTTAATATATGTGCTGCAATGGCAATTGGTGACAATAATCTTCATTTTACAATTAAGTGTCAATTAACTTCATACCAAGCTAGTTATAAATTAAGACGGAATAGTCTACCATCGGAACTCCTCAGAAATGACATTAAAGGAAAGTATCAAAGAAATATTAGGAATTTAGAACTCATCCATCTGAGACGCCCTAAGAAAAGACCTTCACTCTTTCCAGGTAGGACATATCAGGAAGTTGCTATTACACATTCTTAATGGTTTTTTATGTTTGAAAAATATAGAGATTTCTAAACATGCATGACATATAAATGATACATATTTTTAAATATCAAATCATGGTAGCATACAGTAATAATTGTGAACTGAATCACCTAATTACTTTGAAATATGTCTATTGAAAAATATAATTTTGTTTCCTATATTGTAGCATTTTTTATAAAGAAGTTTAGGATGTTTCAATGCTTTTAAGAAAACAAACAATCAGATTCTATTTTGAATTATTTGTATGAAATTTTGACACTTCTTACTGTATCAAGTTCTAGTTCTTATCAATAAAAACACCATTCTTCTGAAAGACATCCTTTTAAATCCTTATTTTGCACTGAAGTAGGAAAGGTTTGAAGTAATGGGTATATTTAATCCTCGAATGGATTTGTGTTTCTTAATCAGATTTTCAATTAAATAAGGAACACTGATTTATGGTTTTAATTTAAAATAGTAAGGAGTGAAGACAAAATGTTAATTACTTGTAAATTCATTGTACAGATAGAGAAGTTCTAAAACACATTAAGAACCTATATTTCTGTCTGTGCAACAATTTTTTTCAAATAGTAAATAAAATATATTAATAAGAAAGTCAAATTGATTTTAATTTAGAATCCCATTTAAGAACTCATATAGGCTTGATATCAAAGATTTGGGATTCTTTTTTTAAAACGACACATCCCCTAAAATTTTAAAGTGAGAGCAGATATGACTTATGGAAGTATTATAAATGCAAGAACATTTTAAAAGCCTTAGGAGGAAAAAAAATTAACATTTCTAAATGACTTTGCATTTTTGGTTTAAATTGTTAACCATAAGCAGACATCTATAAAGTTTTAACTAAATACAGATCTGATATACAGTTCTTGTACTGCTTGAAGTCAGGTGATTTGGGTGTGTTCTGCTATGTAAAACTTCCTGATTCCTGAACAACACCTACTTCACTAACATGTGCAGAGTTAAAATCACGTATGGATCTTCTGGACCAGTTCCAGTCTGCATAATTACAGGTAGTCCTCAACTTACGATCACAATTGAGCTCAACATTTATGTTGCTAAGTGAGACATTTTTAGGTGAGTTTTGTCCCATTTTATGACCTTTCTTGCCACACTTGTTAAGTGAATCACTGCAATTATTGAGTTAGAACATGGTTGTTAAATGAATCCGGCTTTCCCATTGGGGAAGTCAGTGGGACAGCTGGCAGGGAACATTGCATGTCATAGTCCCATGATGTCTCTCTTAATGATCATGATTATTCAATTAACAACCACAGCTAAAAAATTGGGTACAGTCCTGTGAGGCCTTGCTTAATGACAATTTTTTCAGTCTCAATTATAGTACTACCTGTGCATATATGGCAAGACTGAGCATAAAAGTAATGCATACAAGACAATTGGGGATTTGTGGTAGATCCAGGCATTATTTATTTGTTTAGAAAATGTATATCGCTGCCTAGTTGCTCACAGCAACTCTAGGCAGCTTACAAACAATAAAAACAATTATAGAAATAAAAATAAAAGACAGTAATCCACCCCCACTGATAACACACAGTCAAATAAGCCATTTGAACTAGGAGTTCCCCAGACAAAACCAAGTCTTCAGGGCCTTATAAAAGAGTGTCAAAGTGGGGGCCAGCTTAATTTCTAAAAGGATGATATTCTAGAGGGAGGAAATCACCATGGAAAAGGCCCTTCTTCTGGGTCCTGCCAGACGTATCTTCTTACAGGACAGGACTCATAACATTCCTTGCCTCCCTGCTCTGGTGGGTTGGGACCGGCAAGTGACCGGCAAGAGACAGTCTCTCAAATAACTTGGTTCCAAGTCATGAAGAGCTTTAAAGGTGACAACTAACACTTTGAATTACACCCAGAAGCAAAACTGGGGGTCAACAATAATAAAAGTGGGTGTGACCTAGTATTGAAGTTCTGCCTGTTTTACATATGTGCACTGGGTACAAAACATGTTAATAAGGAGTAAGACTTTGTGCCCACGATTTTAATGTTGCTGGCTTTTCCTATTAATCCCCCTATGCTTTTCTTTAACAAGTTTATGCAGTAAATTGTAATGCAAAGTGTAAACAAATGGCTGATTTGAACTTTTCTTTATCTAATCCTTAATTTGAAAAATAGAAATGCTTTTAAATACAGAGAGTTTCAAACCTATTATGTACTAGGTCCGTGATGGCGAACCTATGGCATGTGTACCACGGATGACACGCAGCACCCTCTCTGTGGGCAGCTGGTCGTCGTGTCTCTGCTGCGCATGTGGGGGGTGGGGGGTATGCAGGGGGGCATGTGCATGTGTATGTGAGGGCACATGTGAGGGGTGGGGCGCATGTGGGGGACCTCCCGCACACGTACAGGGGTGGGGTACACATTGCATTTTGGGGGTTTGTGCATGCATTCGTGTGTGCCCACTTTGGGTACTCCATCCAGAAAAGGTTAGCCATCACTGGAACTAGGTTATTCGCCCAGGGATGCTTATGGCTCTTCGTAGCTTTTAAATGGGAGAATGTAATGAAGTTCTTCTTTGCCTTTCAGTTGAGAATAGATTTCTTTTATTTTTCTACAATAATTTTTTAGAATAAATCTTTCATTGTCAATGAGTTTTTGCAATACATTAGATATTGACAGGAAAAGTTGGATATAAACTGATAATTCACTACTATTATGCACAATTACTATAGAAGGCATAAAACAATCCAGTCAATTAGCAGTCACATCAGGGAATTGTTCTGACGACCTATACACCAATGGTAGTATTCAATTTTTTTCCCTACTGGTTCTGTGGATGTAGCTTGGTGGGGAAGGGTCATGTGACTGAGTGAGTGTGTCTAACTCATACCTACACCCACTCAGTCACATGACCCGACCAAGCAACACCCACTGAACCAGGTCGGAAAAAAAATTGAATACCCCCACTGGTGTATAGGTAGTCAGAACAATTATCTGATGTGACTGCTAATTGACTGGATTGTTTTATGCCTTCTATAGTAAGTGTGCATAATACCTATCTACCTATTTTCTGTCCAGACAGGCCTGGCCTAATCTGTCAAAGGCCTGGCCTAATCCTACCTGCTGCCTGCTGTCCATTCACCAATCACACGTGTCATTCCATTTTCCCTCTTTTGTTGTCCCATGGCCGTGACCTTACCTTCTTCCTATGGCTGGCTGCCAGAGAAGGCATGCCAGGCTGAGCCATTGTTGTCGCTGGGCTCCCTGCCAGCCCACATTTTGTCCCTATCACAAGATGCCTGCAGCCCACATTTTTTTCTATGTGGCTGGACTCCAGCTGCACCCAAAAAAAACTTGCAGAGGCTGTAGGCTTCTTGCAGTGAAAATTACTGACCTCTGGCTTTGCTCCGCTTCTCCAACGTGGTGCTGTTGGCACATTCTATATACTGGCCGCGCCAGCTCACCCCATTGCCTGCTGTGCTGCTATGCTTGGGAGTTGCTTGGGCAAGTCCCTCCGGTGCAGTGGGTTCAATGGGGTGGACCTGCATGATTTTTGCTGCTTCTTTGCCAGCTGGAACCAAGCCAGGAGCGGCGGCTGGAAGATTCTCCTGCCAGCAAAGAGGTGGTGGCTATAGGCTTCTTGGTGGGGGAGGGGAACACAGTGAGACTCAGCCAGGAGTTGGAAGGCAGTTCATGTACCCTGCCTGTCCCTTTTTGCTCCCCCCCCCCCANCAGTTCATGTACCCTGCCTGTCCCTTTTTGCTCCCCCCCCCGCATGCATCAAAGTGTCTTAAAGGGACAGGCTGGGGTGGCTGCCTTCCGAGCAGCAGCAGAGTGAAGGAAAGGGAGGCAGAAAAGTTCACCCAAGTCTTCTCCTTCTCAGGCATACACAGAGCATGTGCATCTCGTGGTGCTGGAAGGACTTGTCCACGCACCATCTCCTCGCAGAAGGTCGCAGCCTCACGTTTGCATGTGAGATTCCACGACCTTCTGTGAGGAGACAGCGCATGGGCTACCAGCCTGGTTCTGGCTGGCAAAGAAGCAGCAGCTGGGACTCGCCACCCTGTTCTTCGCACCAGGATGCACCCATTGCCTGCTGCGCCGGAACGGAGGTACTTGCCCAGGCAAGTCCCTCCAGTGCAGCAGGCAATGGAATGCATGTGCATGGCTGGTGCAAAGAACAGGGCAGCGATGGCAGCGGGACTGAAGCTCTTTTTTGGCACTTTCAAAAAGTGGAGGCGAGTAGTTTTTTGGCGCAGGAAACCTGCAGCCACTGCCTTTTTTTTTGTTTTCTGCACAAGAAGCCTCCAGCCAGCTGGCTCAGTTTGGGCTGGCAAAGAGGCATCAGCTGGGAGGCTTCTCACACTGAAAAAAGAGGCAGCGGCTTCAGGCATCTTGGTACAAGGGGAGCAAGATGCAGACTGGCAGAGAGTCCAGCAGCTCTCAGCCCTGGCTTGCTGAGGAAGGTAAAGTCGTGGCCATGGACGATGAAAGAGGCGGCCATAGGGAAGGAAGCAAGAAGATTAAGGGCGGGGACCTCTGAAGGATCCACTCTCCCAATTGCTGCCATCCAAGTCATTATATGCTGATAATACCTAACATTATTTTTCCATAGCTAGGACCACATCAGAATCCCATCAGAATTACTGGATATTTCTTGTATGTTCACAAACAAACACCATCACTTCTGCCAAATCCTCTTTCTCATCTCAAAAGACAAGAAGCACTCATAAGTAGCGATCATTGGAACTATACTATTATTCTGAACCACGGAAGTCACAATGACTAAAGCCCCTGTCCCACTGCACTAACGGATGCAAAGAGGATGTAAAACGTTAAAAAAAGCTTGCCATCCGTTGGAAAACGCTATGCAATCCGTTTTGTGTACTCACTGCATATACGTTGTTTCACATTACGCCTCTATCCCTCAAAGCATCCGTCCACTGAAATTTCATCTGTGCAAGAAGTTTTGAGCTGCACCAAAACCTTTGTGACAAACTGGCATCCGAATTTCTGCCGGTACGATGAGTACATCCACCGACATATAACAGGCAACAAATCTGTCTATGTCACGTATCATTAACCGTTCAACATCCGCGTGTACTCTCTCTGCATCCTCTGGCCAATCTCAAGCTCAC
>BHFT01057642.1:0-16412 GCA_004320025.1 Laticauda laticaudata
GCCTCCACCATACGACCCCAAGCCCCTTCGCTCACCTATGTCAACCAGACCCTCACGGACATGGCGGAAACCCCAGTACCAGGTGGTGAAGGGACAAGGATCACCAAATCTGCTTCACAACCCTCCAGACATCCAGATGAAACCTGCTCCGCCAACCCAAGTCCAGGTCTGCTCCTCCACCGCGCAGGGTGATGTCGCCTCCCATTCCAAGGCTTTCCACAGGCCCTTACCTACGCAGGGCTAACGGCTACCAGGAGGTCCAGCAGCAAGCAAGCAGCCCTTCCAGTCCAGGCACAGACATCATCCGGACGCCACTCAGTTGTTGCAAGAACAGGCTCGTGACTCTCCAACAATGCGCCAATGGGACATGGAGGCCTGGTGAATGGGCAAGGGCAAAACCTGAATAGACACTGAGGATGTGCCAAGGCCCCAAACAGTAGCCTCAACGTGAAGGGAAGAAGCAGTGCAACGCTCACTGAAAACACACTGGTGGCACCACTCCTAGCTGGAGCAGTGGAGTGGAGCCAACGACAGGGATGATAGATGATTAATGGATGCTTCCTTCAGCCTGTCTCATCACACTGATGAGATTGGGGCCATGTATGTTGGGTGGGCCACAGTGAAACAGGGCATTCAATCAAGAGTTGTGTTTATGTTGACATGTGTGGAATCAATGCATTAATTAGTATTGATAATGAGGGCCATATGTGGTGGGCAGGCTGGGAGGGTGGACGCATTTACAAGTCCCACTATGCTTGCAACTTGGAGGTTTATCAAATCCTCACAGCTATTTTAACCCCATCCCAAAGGTATGCCCTGCCCTATTTACCACAAAGATGGCCCCCACAGCTATCTTTGAACGCCATAACCCAAAAGGTCATCCTGCGCATACCCACATGCTATCTTAACCCCCATCCAAAGGTATCCCTGCCATCCCACAGCTATTACACATCCCAAAGATAATCCCTGCCCATCCCACTGCTATCTTAACCATCCCGACAAGCATGCAAAGCTAACCAAATTTCTAAAAGTTTCCAAACACAAAGACTTTATTTACAAAAATAAATGACAGGCAGTGTGTGGAAAGCAAAGATAATCTTTTATTATAGAGAAGCTGTAAAAGAAAAATGACCAAGTCAAAGTGTCGCAAAATAAAAGTCTACAGGTATCCACACCAGTCTCCCTGGTACTCTCTCTCTGTCACTCAGAGGTGGCCAGTCAAAGGCGGTCAAGGGTCCAGGTATGCTGTGGAGGTGAGTGCTGGCTGGAGTGCTGGGTCTGAAGCACATGGGGTGCCTGGCCCAAGAGAACAACAGGGGACGGTGTGTTGAGTGAAGCTCTCAAGACAGCTGGCACAAGACCCGTGATGTTGAGAGCCCCTTACCATCCATCGACATGGGGTGTCATGCGCCCAGTACCCGATGAACGGATGTACTTGAGGCCGACGCTTGGCTGTGGGGTGGAGGAAAGGACGAGCAGTGTAAGTGGGCTGTTCGGCGCTCTGGTCTGAAGCTGCGGTGAGGACTTGTGGCTGGCGTGGGTGGCATAATCGGTGCCACATCACTCTTGGTGGCAATCCGGTGGCAAGCAGTGGGCAGGGGGCGGTGGCATGGGTGGCACGCGAGAGTGGTTGTGGTTGGTATCGGTGGCCATCTGTGGAACCTTGGTGGCAAGCAGTGCGTCCGAATGAGTCCGTTTGGCTGACTGGGAAGGGCTGCTGCCTGTGCTGCTGGACTCCTGGTACCGAGCCGCTGGTTAAGGTAAGGGCCTGTGGAAAGCCTTGAGAATGGGAGGGACAATCAACCTGGGTGGAGGAAGCAGACCTGGACTGGGTTGGGAGCAGGTTCATCTGGATCTGGAGGGTTGTGAAGGCAGATTGGTATCCTTCCTTCACCACCTGGTACTGGGTTCCGCCATGTCCGTGAGGGTCTGGTTGCATAGGTGAGGAAGGCTTCGGCGGTTGGAGGATGAGGAGGTCCGGTGTGACCAGCCTGAGAGAGGAATCTATGCTGCTCTGATGGGTCTCTTATCTCAGCAGGAACAGTGTGGCTTTCTGTCCTTCCTATTGGCTCTCTGCTTTCTGTGGAGGTGGAGCCTGGGGGTGGATGCCAGGTAGGGACCGTGGTAGAAGTGCCGTCTCCTTTCTCCCACTGCGCCAGGGGAGTCCTCCATTGCGCTCGCCATGGTTTAGAACAGCTGTCCGTGGGTTCTCGCGTCGTCGCACGCTCCACAGACAGCCTGCCTGGAGACAGGAGCTGATCTCTGCTGAAGAGGACTGGCTCTCAGCAGGCTGCCTAGAGAGAGGGTTGTGAGAGGGGCTGCTCCTCGGTGGCGGATCTCACCCTCCAGGAAAACTGCACTTGGCCATACGTAGGGTGTCCTCTGTCCGTCAGCTTGACCGCGGCCTGGCCAGATTTCTTGAGGTGCAGCTTCCCGTACCAGGTGTGCATATGTTTCCACCAGCCGAAGGAAGTGCACCGTCTGAAGGTGTAGCCCAGGGCTCTCACTTCTCTCTCCAAGCAGCCTGCTTCCTTTTTGGTGTCCCTGTAGAGCCTAGTGTCCCCTTCCGCCATAGATACTCATTCTCTCTCAGCCAACTCCAGCACCTCATTCTCATGTTCCTGGCTGGATGGAGTATTGCCCTCCTCTCCGTTCTCGCGTATGCCTGTTTTTTTTTTTTTTTTTTTTTTTTTTTTTTTTTTTTTCTTCCTCCCTTTGGCAGGACACATGGCCCTCATCAGAGGGGCTTTCAGGTTGTAGGGGCTTGCTCCTCCACACCACCAGCCAGCCAGCAGCACCAGCAGAATCATCATCAGCAGCAGCAGCACCAGCAGTACCAGCAGGACCAGGATCAGCAGCAGCAGCAAGCGCCAGCAGCCACCAGCAGGACCAGGATCAGGCAGAGCAGAGTAAGCCACCCCCAGCAGTGCCAGCAGGACCAGGAGCACCAGCAGGACCAGGAGCACGAGCAGGACCAGGAGCACAAGCAGAAACCAGCAGGACGAGCAAGACCAGGAGCACGAGCAGGACAGCAGGAATTAGCAAGACGCAGGAGGCATGGAAAAGCAGGACCGCAGCAAGGACGCAAGCAGGAACGAGGAGCAGCTTCAGCAGAGTAAAGCACCAGCAGAAGCACCACCACGCAGAAGCAGCATCAGCAGAGTTGAGCACGGCAGCAAGAAGCACCACCCGCAGAAGCCAGCATGCAGCAGAGTAAGCCACGACGCAGAAGCAGCCACCGCCAATAAGCAGCATCATCAGCCTCTCTCCATGCAAAAAAAAGAAGCAGAAGCAGCAAGAAGCCCCAGCCCCAGAAGAAGGCGAGGCCCGTGATACAGAAGCCCAGCAGAAGCAGAAGTGAGGGCCAGGGGTGGGAGGGTGGCCCTTTCCTCTTGCCAGGGCTGGCAGCAGATGCTGAGGCTTTCTCTTCTTTCCCATGGTTGTGGGTTGCTGGCTGGCAGCAGGCTGGAGCAGCCAGGCTGGGCAGGCAGGCTGGCAGGCTGGCAGGCAGCAAGGCTGGCAGGCAGCAAGGCTGGCAGGCAGGCAGGCACCAAAGGCTGGCAGGCTGGCAGCTGGCAGGCCTGGCAGGCCAGGCAGCAAGGTGGCAGGGAGGCTGGATGGCCATTTGCCTGGCAGGCAGGCTGGCAGCAAGGCTGGAAGGCAGGCAGAACCGCAAAGGCTGCAGGGAGGCTGGCAGGGAGGCTGGCAGGAAGGTTAGGCAGCGAGGCAGGCAAGCAAGGCTGGCAGGCAGGCATGCCGGCAGGGCAAGGCTGGCAAAGGCAGTCGATGTGTCTGGAAGGCAGGTCTTCTCTAATGGTGACGCTGCTTGGGAGCTGCCTCCCTTTTAATATCCGCGGGGCTGTACGCCAATGCATCCTCCCTGCATGTGCAGTGAACTCAGGCCTCCGCTGTGCATCCGCTTCATCCGGCCGGTGTCTGCTCTGCAATCCGCTGTATCCGTTCCGCGTCCGCTTTGGCTGAGCGCCCCCCGGAAAGCCTTTGCCGGATGTTGCATCCGCTGTCATCCGCTTCATCCACTAGGCTTTCCGTGGAGCATCCGCTTCGCATCCGCCCTGCGTCCTCCCCCCGTCCGTTCCCTTCCATGTTGTTCCGCTCTGGTTATGCAAATTTTTTGGCCCCTTTTGAGAGCGGATAACAACGGATGGAACATTTTTCTCATCCGCTGTGTCCTTTTTACAAACGTTTTGCATCCGTCGGCCGGTGTGACAGGGCCTTAAGCTCAAGACTTCTGATGCTGATGGCAACTTTGAGACTATGGATCTCTAGTCTAGGAAAACAGTCCCCAAGTCTTTTGCTTTGATTTTTTTAGATTCTTTTGTCCATGCCAACCATATCTCTATATAATCATTGATTAAAGATTATAAATTACAAAATCCAATAATGTGAATTACAACATGATTCAGCAAAGAAAAAAAAAGACAAATCACTATATCTGTGGCTTTTAATCTTTTATAGCTACTGAAATCCAGTTCTGTTTTTTCTTGATTCATGAAAACACTATTATCCACTCTTTGATATCCTCTGCATTATGTTTAGACATTTTATTTAGAGGTAAAACTAGATAACCTGTCTAAGTGTAAATATATGAGTGAAATTGCTGATCAGCTTTCTGAGTGTATTCAAAAACCTAGGAGAGAGCAGGGATTTATGCAGATATAATAGGAAATGAATCTAGAAAGTCTAAAAAGATCATGTGCAAATTACAATGATACCCACTTGTTTCAGATTACAAGCATTGAAATGAGTCTGCCTGTGATCTTCCAATTGGAGTCTAAGGTTCTTCATTGTCTGAGTATGCTTGCAATGTGAAATCAACTCATTTATACAGTGAAACTGAGAGCTTTAAACAAACAGAGCTTTGTTTAAGAAATAACTAGAACCTTTCCCTCTAACTGAAAAAGGCATGGCCAAGTGAATAGTCTTGTGTTATCAGTGATCACAGCCTGGGTAATGCTGACTTGAAAAACAGGGTGGGTCTGGTAGTACTATAACAGTGAAGAATACCTCAAGATTTCCATGGTAATACTGTCTGCATGCTGACATTTAGCAAAGCATGCAGGCTCACTTACTCAATGGACCTATACTTTTAATAGCTTTGACACAGTTCTTTGTTGTTCTATGAGAGTTTTGAAGTCATTGTGTGATTATTGTGAATCTTATTTTAATTTTTTGCAAATCCTGCAAAGATTATTAAACAGCTAGAAACAACAGCAAGACGTCTCAAGCAGTTATATTTTTGGCTTGTGCCTGTCTGTTAAAACAAATTGTACTTTCTTAAAATAACCATGGGGATAGGAGAGTGGTGGTAAAACCTGGTCTGTCTATAAATCTTTACCTTTCAGTTAAAAAAGATGTCTGAGCTTTTTAACCAGAAAAAGTCTAAAGAGAAGCATACAAGCATCATTCTATTCATTTGTTCTTTTGGAAATAATGCCACTGGCAGAACAAGCTCAGTATTCAATTGGAACAGTGCAATAAATTAAAGTCCCATGTTGGCTGGAGCTCTGAAAAGAAAAAAATGAGAATAAGGAGAATGTTGTGTTGAGATATCATTTACACATCAAAGGAAGCTGGCAATGGTAGCTAGAGGATCCTTTGAATTTGCCCAGCTTCTTGGGTCCAACTTTGTGAAAGTGCTGAGGTTAGGATGTCCTGATCTTGGATAAAGCCAATCATGGACTATCAGGAAATGGGAGCAGTGAGGAGCCTGATATCCACTTTCCCTTCCTTTCAGCTAGAACAATTCCGAGAAGCGAAGAACTGAATGGAACAATCCTTATAGCCTTGATGACCGGAGGTATCTCTGGTGGAGAGGGATAAGGATGGCAAATCACATCACATGGCCATCATAACAATGATAACTGGTATACATTACATAATTTATGTCATAGGAATGATGATGTTATAAGTGCATTCATCATCATGACTTCTTCAAGAAACCTATGCCTGGAACAGTATTTCTGGGACCATCAGATGGTACCTAAATGGTTCTAAATAGATTATGGGTCCTACATTTAATTGCTAAGTGCACTATATATTTACCATAACATTAATGCTTTCCCGTTAAATTCCAGTATAAGAACTTTTAGGCAGAGAAAGCTGCTGCAATCTGCTTTAGTTTTCCTAAGCAAGTTGTATATTGTATTTTCACAGCCAAAATAACAGCAGTATATTTATAGGAGATGGTAATGCTATTTCTTGACAAATATTTCCAGAATCCTTCCAAATATTTGCTCTTCACATCCATGAAGAACTTGGAAAAGAATAGAGTGCCAGGCGCCAGTCAAATGCTAAGAACAGATGTCATTTTTCAGATTCTCTGCTGCTGATATATACATGTGAGATTTAATGCACATGTACAAAACTAACTTTTTAAAAGGTTTGCATGAATATACGGCTGAAACATCTTTTTGCAGAAAGGATTCTGCTTTTTGGCTTCTCTGATCTGGCTAATTTCTTGGAAACAATTTTGCTGCCCACAACTTAAGATATTTATAGAGCAATTTAATACGGACATGCTGTTCCATTTTGGAGCAGCTAAATGCAAAGTGTAGAAAATTAATAAGAAATAGTAAGTCAAAAAAATAAAGCAGGATATGAAAAAAGAAAATGTCATCACTTAGTTTGCTCAAACATCAATCACTTTATCTCTCCATAGCTCTCTGTCCTTGTAAATCATCCTTGCTTCCATTACTGCTTCCTATATTACTCCTTATTTCCAGGTTGTTACTTCATATTATGAACTTACTTTTCTATTTAAGCCACATTAATTAAAATAAAATGAAAGATGTGTCCCATCCCATCATGGGACATATCCTTCTTGCTTCCTAGGCATGTGGAACAACAAACACTGGGACTAAATCTGACATGCCATGGAATATGCATTTGCTAACCAAAAAGACAAGACCAAAAGTGTAGAGAAAGGCTTTTCTTCCTCCCTAGGAAATCTTGTAATAGATAGCAAACCTGGACCTCATTCAATTTCACTCCCTCCCATTTATCTTGAAAAGATCATTAATAAATTGGTTCCAGATCACTCAAAATTATCTTCTTGCTACTTATGTAATAAAGGGAGTTTGACTTTGTGGCAGAGGACTTTCCGTTTTCTTACCTCCATCTTTGTTATCCTTAGAGCAGAACTTAACTCTTCAATAACTGTCACAGATTGCACAGGGCTTCTCCCCAACCTGATCTTCTTCAAGCTGTTAGGATTCCAGTTCCCAGAATTCCTAGCTCACAACATGCTGCTGGGGAATTCTAGGAGTTATAATCAAAACATAGCAGGCAGACACAGATGTACTATACATAGAGGCACTTCCATCATGCATAAGCCTGTTCTTTTGTAAGATAAAAGTAAAACTATTAATTTGAGTATTGAAGAGCTATTTTCCAATTGATAGGTTCTGATTTAAACATTATCAATTGGCTTCTTATTAGGTTCATTGTAAGAGTGAATACAGGTAGTCCTCAAGTTTCAACCACAATTGAGCCCAACATTTATGCTGCTACTTGAAACATTTGTTTAGTGAGTTTGTCCCATTTTATGACTTTTCTTGCCACAGTTGTAAGTGAATCACTACAATTGTTAAGTTAATGGCACGATTGTTAAGTGAATCTGGTTTCTCCATTGATTTTGCTTGTCAGAAGGTTGCAAAAGGGAATCTCATGGCTCCGAGATACTGCAGCCATCATAAATACGAACCTGATCATGCTAGGTGTCTAGGTGTGAAAAATGGTCATTAAATGAACTGTTGTAAGTGAGGACCAGCTGTATATTATATGGAACGACAAGCCCAGTTGTGGATTGTTATTATGCAATAGGAATAATAATTTTGATGTTAAGGAATTTCATATCCTGGTGAAGACACACCAAAAGAAGCCCTTGCTTCTACTTCATTAATTCAAATCAGTAAATTTTAAAATCTTAAAATGACATTTAAGACATCTCTAGCATCCTGACTGTGTTTTCAAAAAAGGCATACACAACTGGCAGTTGTTATTCATACAGGCTGCTCTTGATGGATAAACTGGATGCAAGTATCAGTTTTGTACACATGTTCCTCAATGAGGTAAGCAGTTGGAGATATGGCCCTGGGTATCATAGCCAGAGCAGGATTTGTCGTCATCCTCAGAAAATTGAGGGTGGGTTACGGGTATGGGTGCGGGTACATGTGCACTCCTAAAATGTACCAAATGTTTTTTAATTATGTCTTGACATCGTTCAATGACCTAGAAATTCTACAAAATTCATGTCCAAACATATAAGCCAGATATGTCTGCAAGAACATATAAATCTGCAAGGAAGGAGTAAAAAGATCAAGATGTTAGCCATAACCATGTGCTCCGTCTCTTTTGAACATGCATTGTGAAGAAAAATATTGCATATAAAAATAAATACCTATTACTTTCATTTTTTAAATCAAATTCTTCCTTAGAAGAGAAAGACAAACACTTCTTTTGATAGACAGACAGTAACTATTTTTATTTTTGGAATTGTGTTTTTCTTGATTTCTATCCTCTATTCTTCTCGAAAACTTTCTATCCTCTATTCTTCTACAAAACTGATATACAAAACAAAATTGCTCCTTTCAGCTCCACACAGGATACAAAACAATTACAAACCTTCTATGAATAGAAAAGTTATCCTAATTGGCATTCAGGAAGAGAAAGGATCAGTTTCTTTTTTCTAATTCAGTAAAAGTACTGGGTGAATCATAAAATGAGAGCTAATACAACGTAATATTTTGATTAATATGGCTTAATAATATGGTGAGCTAGAAGTGGAAAGATCTTCAGTGCCTTTTGGGTGACACATTTTTGCTCTAGAACTTATTCCACTCTCTGAGCAAATGATTGAGCCATTTTCTTCTAGGGCAGAGCTGTCAAACTCACAGCCTGCGGGCCAGATGCGTCATGCACTGGCTACCCCCACATAATTTAGCGAAGGGGGGAAAAGTCATGATATGTCATGTGATGATTCTGTGACAATGTGAGTTTGACGCCCCTGTTCTAGGGTCATATTTTTAAGTCAGGACATTTCATTATGTTTATTATATGTCTATTATCAGAATACACAAATAAAGAATAAAAGGATTTCTAGAAGAAGAAATGGTCGACCAAATATGTTTTTTAGTCAAAAAGCAGAGCTGATGACTGCAGTGGAATGAAGAGCTGGCAAGTAAGCCAACTTCTCCAGACAAGGCCCTGTTGTGTGTTTTCTGGAGTCTTCAAAGATAACACCCTCGAAATTCANTGTTTTCTGGAGTCTTCAAAGATAACACCCTCGAAATTCAACAACAAGTTTTCTGACAGAAAGTCAAATAAGTAAATGAACCTTCCATAGTATCAGATATGGTTATTTGTTTAAATGGAAGTTTTAGATATAAATGCACAACTACTGAAATAATTTCATTGTCAGATTGTGTTAGACTTCATAAATACGGATGTATTATTTTATGGCTAAGGATGTTATGTAACCAAGTGATCCCATTAATTTCTGTTTACCTGTTGGAGCAAAGCAATTTGTGTGATTGTGTTTTGTTAATCCTGACTGAGGTTTTAGTGGCTTATTAGATGAATCTAACCAAGTGAGTGGCCAGATTCTTTTCAATATGTTTAAAGATAGTTTTATAAAACTCAAATTTTAAAAAGTGAATGTAATTACTATTGTAATGCACTGAGAGTGTTCACAATTACACTAAAATCCATTACTTGTTGCATTGGTTTTACAGTTTTATCCCTTTTCCAAACTCTGTTAAAAAACTTTTTTTTAAAAAGATAAAAATATATCAGAAACTGCAAGACTAGGAAAAATTACACTGGCTTATTAAACTTAAAAGTAACTTGCTAATAGAGACTTCTTAAAAGGTTTTCAACTTTATTATTCCTGTTTTGACATCGAGATCAATAAGGCATTAGGCATTCAGTCAATTATCTGTTAAAGCAATTTTGGTAACCTGTTCCAATAGGATATGACTCAAATATGCAGTTACACAATATAGGGGAAAAGGTGTAAGATAATTACTTTTAATTCCTTAATAAAAATAATGACCAACAATCTTAGAAACAAAATCCAGTAAAAATAATCTTATCATAATGAACAGATAAAAAGGAGAAATAATCTGCAAGAACATGCTTCAGTGTACTTTGCCAGAAGTGATGGCAATTTCTGGTATCAACATATTTGCTCACTCTGAGTGAGCGAGCATTCTGCTGGCTCTGTGAAATATCTTGGGGGAGTAACCAGCTTTACAATAATGCACTTTTAGGTTTTGTCTGCCAAGCTTTTAAGTAATCCTAGGACTCTCTCAGTGCCATAATGTTACTGTGAGTGACAGAACAACTGCTCTGTTTGCTCCAAAGCAAAACAACTTCATCGTATTCTCATCCTTGGTATACTTTGCCCTCTGAGATTTTTTTTTTTAATCCTAATCCAACATTTGCAAACAATCCAGCAGCAATCTTTGCTCTGTATAAAGAGAGAAGGATATGCTTTGAACTGTTGCATTCAGGTCAGAACAGTCTGACAATAACACTGTGTATCTATGGTGCATGAAATTTGCATGTGAAACTTAAAAGCTACGGTACATCAGATGAGATTGATCTACCTAATCTAGAATAAGAATTATTTCCCAATCTTCTATTTCATCTAAGTCATGAATGGATAACCAACACCACTGTTTTTGCTGCTACATGAATGTCTTTCCTTTTACCACAGAACAGTGTTAGAATACAGTGACAAGTTCCCGAGTTTGCACAACAAATTGAAACCAATTTTTCAGGGGTACTGAATTATATTGAACAATAAGTAAACAAATCATGCTGTATTTGTATATAGTATTGCGTCAGTCACAAACACACAGCATAATCAGGGCTAAACCTACCTTAGCTCGAACTTTAATTCCTTTGATTATATCTGTTGTGAAAGTTTGCCAAGGGGTAAAACGTACATTAAACATCCTGTAAGTGTTGGTTCTCACTTTGACATGGATTCAAGTAATGCGGGCTCCAGGGCATATGGTGCCTTAGGCCAAAATTGCTGATGGTGCCATATCACAAAATATTTGCATTTTTAGAATGATTCAAAAGGAAGGATAGCATTAGTACCCTCTAGCTATTGGCACTTTGGATTAAAGGGGCCTTGGATTTTAGTAACTATTAATGGAGATCATTAGTAGCTGTGGATCTCTTCTTCATTACAGAAGAAACCTGCTTCCTGTCTGGGGTAGAAGGAAGCAAGGAGAGAAGTTTCAAGAATCTCCACTCTATGGTACACATAGAAGTATTGATTCTAAATTGAAAGCAATTCCCACACTGGAATTCTTGAAGCACTACCATTTTCATTTTAGTAAACTTTACTAAATAGAAAAAGAATCACTTTCACTTCAAGCCACTACAAAAGATCGGGAAGTTCTGTCCTGTTTAATAAACCTATTTTGTCTTCAGTTTGCTCTGTATAATGGCTACATGTAGTCATCACACAAGTGAAAAAGATCAACTCCCCAAATTTTGGTCTCTCTAACTTGTGTGATGACCCCATGTAACCATTATACTCTAATCAATACTTAGAAGGCTAATCATAATTTTTAAAAGTGCTGTCTCCAATGAAGAAAGTTATGCATCTCTATTTTATCTCTACTTTATTTGAGATTTTCAGCATTAAATTTAGGATTTATCTACCTATGGGAGTTTTTATTTCAATTTCTTCTTTTTTAACTGGATTATATAGCAATGCAGATAGGGATAGTAAAAGTTGTGCACTCAAGACATTTGAAGGGACATCATATCAGGAATGGCTGTTTTAGATAACATTTTCACATCAAACCCCCCTTTTTGCACACCATGTTTTCCTTTGCTATATGTGCCTCCTTAATATTTGGTGGCTAGAGGGACAATCGCAAGAAGACAGTGAATAAAACTAATTGTTGAGCACCATTTGTCATCACACAAAACAAGAAAGTTATCAGGCTAGAGAAATTATTATGTGTATTTATCTCAGATGCTGAAGGCCACAAAATAAACTGATTGGAAAGATAAAAGAATATAGTTGCATAAATATCTGAACTCTTTGCTCTGCAGTGCACAATCTGTGCTGGAATCTGATATTTTTATTCTTGTTTGGTATGAAGATTCTAATCTATCCGACTGATGTCAGAGAGTCTTCTACCTGGGTAAATCACAGGCACGAAGAGGTGTGATTTATTGCCAAGTCCTGGTCAGCAAAACTGACAACATCTGGTAACAAAGATCTGTGGTTGTTACAATAAAATTCTATGTTCAAACACAATGGTCCTTGAGTTGATCTTTCTTCAGCTGCAAGTCATCGAGTGTACAGCATAAATTATATCATAATCCAATGATGTATACAGTAAAGAAGAAGGTTCATTCCCTGATATCTATACCTGCATTTGGAAAAAAACCTCTCATCTTACCAATTTTGCAGTAAACTCAAATTTTCCTTTATTGTGAAAGTTGCACCTTTAAAAAAGCAAGACAGGAAAAAAATCAACTTTTTTGAGTGAGGTGCTGGAGAAGGCTTCTGCATAGATCTTGG
Source organism: Laticauda laticaudata (assembly GCA_004320025.1). NCBI lineage: Eukaryota > Metazoa > Chordata > Lepidosauria > Squamata > Elapidae > Laticauda > Laticauda laticaudata. The sequence continues at coordinate 12,575 of BHFT01057642.1, forward strand.
ACAGCAAAGGTGACCAACAAACAAATATTGAAGCACATAATAGCAGACATGTCACTGGAAAGTAAAGTCATGAAGCTGGGTCTCACTTGCTTTGCCATGTCATGCAGGGAAATTCACTGGAGAAAGCATTGTGTTTGGAAGCATTCGTGGTAAAAGGAAACCAGGCCATCAAGGAGCTTGGTGGCTGGACACCATCAAAACTAACACATGCCAGAGCATAGAGAAACTCAAAGAAGTAGTGCAAGATTGGAAGATGAAGAGAGATTTGACCCATAGAATTGCCAACAGTCAAACACAACCAAATGGGTAATGTTTTATTCGGAAAACACACGAGGTAGACCGGGTTCCAACAACAAAAAGGCTTTATTCACAACTAGTCAGTAAAACAGGAACGGTTGGCTGAAACCGAGGCCAGCCTTTTTATACAGGCTGGCCTGCCGCTCGTAGCCAATGGCAGTTGTTTGAATTTTGCCACTTTCCAGCAGCGTCATTTGGATTGGTTCCTAGTGAACCAATCAATGCTTAGTTTATTTGACCAATCAGGTTTGCATATTTGGAGTCAACCAATTTACATATAGAACAGGTAACATTCAAATGAGTAACAACATCATCAAACAACATCCTGCTTAAGCCTTTTTTGAATGTGAACATGATAGATAACAAATAAAGAAGGTTTAGGGTCGAATATTCCAGTAGTTGTCACAATTCAGTATGTGTTAAACCAGGGGATAAGGAAACAAGTGGCAAAAGTCGTGGCAAAAGTGATTAAGTTATATGAAAACTGAAAAAGGGTACAGGTATTTCCAGCATATATAAAAACTAGCTCTCAGTGAATGTCTATAGAAAAGACCTAATTCAGTCAGGAACTTCACCTCCAGAGTGGGGCAGAAAGAGTAAATAAGGGAACAACAGCTGATTCCTTTCCCTCTCTGCATCCCCAGATTAACTGTTGAGAATGATTTAATATCATCATGATACACTCAAACTGGATGTTGAAATACTTGCTAAGATATGCAAAAGTAGTCTGAAAGCAATATTTGCTTTATCAGCTTTCAAGAAGGTAGGAAACGTACATACAGGATCATCTTATTTTATTCTTTTAATAACTCTATGAAAGGAGTCTGCTTCATGATTGACTAGCAGTTTTAACCCATCTCGCTCATCTAAAATTGGATCCATTATCTCAGTCGAGACTGCCTCTATCCAGAACATCAAGAGATGCAGACTGCAAGTAAGAGACTGTCTTCAGGAATCAGGAAGAGCAAGGTTTGAATTTCATCCCTGATATAAATCTCTGAAACAACTATCCTGTTGTTGAAAGATTTAAAAGTATATTAAACACTTAAACTATTAAATGTTTATAAATATCACGTTTATTGGTTGGAATAACAAAACACTTTATTATTGTAACTTTATTATTGTGTCAACTAGACTGACAGATTCATTGTTTAAAGCAAGGGTCTTCAAACTTGGTAAGTTTAAGACTTGTGGACTTCAACTCCCAGAATTCCTGAGTTAACAAGACTGGAGGAGGAATTCTGGGAGCTGAAGTCCACAAGTCTTAAAGCTGTCAAGTTTGAAGATCCCTAGTTTAAAGTGTTCAAATCTGTTTAAATCATGCCTTTTCTCAAAAGTTTAAAATGGTTAGAAAAACCAGAACAATACTGTCGGTAGTGCCTCAGAAGTAGATGCTGACCTCTAGTGTCTATTGGGAAGAAATAATAGCTGAAATAGAAATGCTCTATTTCAAACATAGCTTAAGGACCTCAGAAAATGAAAGAATAAATCCATGTCTTTTCAGAATAATTTATTGTACCTGTGTATCTATCCAAACTACATTCTTGCTTCCTGAGTTTTGTGAACTGTGGCTTGGGACATTTGCAATAAACTGCTACAGGTTTTTATAATAGTTTGAATTAAACCTGTTGGTTTTTAGGTCTACTAGGTCTGTTGTTGAAAGGACAGCATAATTATTCTTTCTAGTTCTGTTGCTATAAAAATTGTGAAAAGGATTATCAGGGGTAGGATTCTACAGGTTCGCACCTATTCTATAGAACCATTTGGGGAACCGGTTGTTACAAGAAATTACTGGCCTAATCCTGTAAGGAAGGCAGGAAGGAAATATTCTGGTGTTGCTTACAGAAACTGCCTCTCNGCCTCTCCGTTAACCCTTATTACATTCTTGGCAGGACTAGACTTCCTGTCTCAGGAACTTCTCTGGAGGGTTTTTTTCCTCCTTTGCTGGTACTTTGCTTGTGTCGAGTGACCATTCAAAGTTACAATGGTACTTAAAAAAGTGACTTATGACCATTTTTCACACTTACGACTGTTTCAGCATCCCCACAGTCATGAGAGGCCAGGAGAGGAGATGAGTGCCTCAATGTGAGTAATGTTGAGTTGGCCACGCCCAGCCAATCATATGATCACCAAGCCATGCCCACCAACTAAGCCATGCCCACAGAACCAGTTGTTAAAAAATTTGAATCCCATCCCTGGATTATATCAACTCTTGTCCAACTTCTTGATGATTATATTTTGGCACTAATTCATATAAAGATATTGTGGTAAGTTAGCACTCACCCCTCTCCTAAAAAATTGAAATATCCTAGGAAATATTAAAAAGGCTGAATATTTTCCCTAAAAAGAATAGAAACTCAGAAGCAGAAACTCACCTCAGAAGTAGAAGCTCACTCCCACCTTTGTTAATGGGTGGGCCATTAAGGAAAATGCAAGCATTGCTGTTGTACAGATTGGATTAAATATGACTGCTGATAGTTAAAGTTGCCTATGAAATGTGTCAGCCTTATCACAGTGTCCATAAAGAAGTGCTGTTATTTTTTCCCCAAACAATCGGCTCCCAAGATGTACTGTTAGATGGGACAGAGAGCATTCAGAGAGGTTCAGTTCTGCCCATAGTTAGTAATACCAGCACTATGGAGCTTTGTGATTATAGCCTTGAAGATCTGAAGCTGGTTTGATCCAATAAACCTTTCCCAATATATTCCTTTGTTAGACCATTCAAAAGAGAAAGCAAGTCTCAAGAACACAATAGCTAGTGAGTGGAAGATAGAACATTGTCAGATTTTCCATAAAAATTCAGGACAAAGAAAATAATGGCCCCTTGTTTCTTAATTGGTATAAAGGGACACACATACCCCAGCAACAAAATATGACAGGTTTGAAAATTCCACCATAAACTCACTTTGTATTGAAGACCACATGACCAGGAGCAACCTTGGGGAGGCAGGATCAGTGAAATTAAGATGGTGACCACAAGCGTATCAGAACCTTTCACAACCTTATATCATAACCTTTATTCCATGTGTCATTCGTTTAAAGGAGAACAAGCCTTCAATTGTGTTGTGATAACTGCCATCTTGATGTGTTTGAACACTCTGAAGATGACCTTACATGGGATTGAAAGATCTTATGTAAGTTTCACTTACCAATAATTCAGCAACATTCAAAGTTTCTTTCTTTTGCTGAAATGTTTGGCTCATGATATTCTCTTCTCATAAGAGGGAGCTAAGCAAGACGATCAAACCGGTCAATCCTAGAGGAGATCAATCCTGACTTTCTTTAGAAGGCCAGATCCTGAAGATGAAACTCAAATACTTTGGCTACCTAATGAAAAGGAAAAACTAACTGGAGAAGAGCCTAATGCTGGTTTAAGATTGAGGGCAAAAGAAGAAGAGGATGGCAGAGAATGAGTTGGCTGGATGGAGTCACTGAAGCAGTAGGTGTGAGCTTAAATGGACTCCAGAATATGGTAGAGGACAGGAAGGCCTGGAGGAATGTTGCTCATGGTTACAATGGGGTTGTGATGAGCTGGACATGA
>BHFT01057646.1:0-14729 GCA_004320025.1 Laticauda laticaudata
CCCCCCCCCCCCCCACAGTTACTTATGACAGCCGAAGATGCAAAGTGAAGGGAGAAAATCTTGAAGGCTGACAAAGAGGGCGTTAACTTATTCTCCAAAGCAGGAGTCTCCAACCTTGGCCACTTTTAGCCTGGAGAACTTCAACTCCCAGAATTCCCCAGCCAGCAAAGTTGACTGGGGAATTCTGGGAGTTGAAGTCCCCCAGGTTTAAAGTGGCCAAAGTTGGAGACCCCTGCTCCAAAGCACCTGAAGGCAGGACAAGAAGCATTGGATGGAAACTACTTAATTAATTCTATTCTAATATAATTATTTAATTCTATTCTATTGAAGGGCAAAAGCAACTTAGAACTAAGGAGAAATTTCTTGAACAATTTAGAACAATTAATCAGTGGAACGACTTGCCCTCCAGAAGTTGTGGGTGCTCCTTCATTGGAGATTTTCAAGAAGAGACTGGATAACTATTTGTCTGAAATAGTATAAGGTGTCCTGCTTCAGCAAGGGATTGAACTAGAGGACCTTCAAGTTCCCTTCCAATTCTGTTATTCTGTTATAAGAGAAGAAACAGGGTTGTTTCTTAAAATGAGAAAGGTTTCGATTGGACAAGAAGAATTTTCTAATATTAGAAATTGTTCAATGTTTAAATAATCTGCCTTGAAAAGTGATAGGCTGTCCTTTATGACAAACATTTAAAGCAAATTTGTCTGTCCATCCATCCATCCAGAGTGCATCTTCTCTTCCTTTCAGTTCATTTACTTGTTGGCCTCAGGAAACAAAATACCAATCACTGTGTTGGCTCCATACATCATATAGGGTAGTAAAGAAGACTACGAGCTAGTCCTAATCACTTCAAACCAGACACATTCTATTATATGTTGCCAGTGTATGACCTCTCTTGTGGATGAATTGTGCTGTGCATGAACTTTGCAATGCATAGCCTACAAATGCAAGCCATACTGTAGCCCAGAAACAAACAATAAAATACACCTTTGTATTCCTGAAGACATTTATAGCAAGGATTTCAATTTTCTTTAAAAAGGGGACATATATAAATTAGTCATGATAGTTTTGTTCTTGTAAGCCTGTCATAACTTTATTACTATAATGGTCAGATGTAAAACCTATTAAATATATTATGCAGCTAGGATGACAGTTTGGAGTGTTGTCCTGCTAATTTATTTGACCTCTATCTCCCATCTTTTGATTACCATGCAACCTAACTGAGGTTGCCTGAATAATTACTAGTCACCATTAAAGTCAACTATCAAGGATTAATTAACTTCAAAAGCAAATGAGGATATTAAATTTATTGTGAAATTCCATTTTTGACACATGAGTTGAATGTCAAATGGATTACTTAAGAAGTAATTTATATTTTCCATTGGTAAAATAATAACTCTTTAGGATTCTTCAGTATTTTAAAGACACAAAAGGAAAATGCTAAAAATGTTGAACCTTTGAATGATTTTCCATTTCCATTCTTTCTGCTTTCCTAATCCATTTTGTTAGAACTACAAGAAGTCTGAACTATGCCTTTTCTGTGCTTTCAATAACTTTCATTTCCAACTATGAAAAGATTGAAAACAACTGAACAACTGGGTGATTTTCATATTTCAGATTACTTTTCTTGTATACATTTCATATATTGTTATGTATATTTTTACTGTAAATTATGAAATCATGGTAAAATTAGACATTACAAAGTGGAACAATGCACCTAGACTAGAATATTTTCGGTCTGATAATACACAATGTTCTTAGAATATTGTGAAAAGTCAATTGCCATTCTATTTACAGCATTTAGTAGAAAAACTATGGCAATGGTTTATTGACTGTAGGGACTGTTTATCTAGAAGTGCCCCTGGAATGTTAAGCAGCAAAATCCAGTGAGGTTTCAATTGTCATAACCTGTTGTGTTACATTTTGAGGCTCAGGAATCTTAAAAGATTTGAAGTAGGGCCCTCCCTGATGACCCAACATAAGGGGAGATTTAGAAGGGATTAGTAATGCCCTTGAGGGTTAGGGTTAGGGTTAGCCCCAACTATTTAAAATTGTAACAAAAAATAAAATAAAATTATACATTGGGTTGAAACCAAAAACTAACTCTGAATTGAGAAAGGCTATTGACAATAGCAAAAATGGAAATGAAATTAAACACTTGGTCAAAAAGTACTGATGCCTGAAGCATATGAAATGTTCATAGTGTGTAAAAGCTATACTTCATCACTATTGAGATGACTAAAATACATGGCAAAGGGAATCTACAGATATGAGGAGTTATAAGACAGCATATTCAGGAAGACCATTGAAGAAACAGGAGTCAGAAACACAAAGGACAAAAATATACTACATAAATCCAGTGAAAGATAAAATTCTTACAGAATACACTTATGTCTTTTGAACATAACAATATTCTTTATCACATGTGTCCATTCCCAATGCCTACAGTTTCTCATAATGTTGAAGGCTATTAATTTAGATTGGCACACAGATTTATCAGTTATCTGTGAAGAAGTATAAGCTGCTACTATATCAGAAGTTAGAGCTGCAGTGGGGAAATCTAGATACACAGAAGATATTCTGATAATATAAAGCTTTCCCTGAAGCATATTCCAGGCATTTTTGATATTATTATTTCAGATAATCCCATTATTCACTAATAAGATTGGGACTATCTGTGCTTCAGGAAGACAGTTTTCATAGAAGTGCCACCATTGTATAAAAGGGAATATAATATTTTCCTCAATGGGTGGGGAGAAAAGAGTAGTTAGTGTATAGTTAGGTTTATCCTTGAGGATTGTCCTTGCAGGTAGACAAAAAAACAAGAACTAGAATAGCAGTGAACCTGATAAAAATAATATATTTGGGGCTTTTGAATGCATAATCACTCTTTTCCTTTAACTTGAGAGTGACCAACTTCTTTATGATGGCTTCCAAAGATCTCCAGCCAATAATATGACCAAACCATTGCCTTGGGATGGAGGCACTTGCATTACATCCTGTCTTCTTAAACATATTTTTAAATTCTCAAGATTATTGTTTTAATTTTCAAAAAAAAATCTGTTTGCCTTTGTTTGGATTTTTTGAATAACATTGGTAAATGAAATTTCTTACTGGTGCTTCTGAAGTAAATGAAAAGTTAGAATAATTTATGGGATGCTGGGATTACTTCCTTCTGATACCATGGACTTTTCCAAAAGAATTATTTCATCTTGTGATCTTTTCCTGTGATCTCCTACAAAGTTTCCTTGTGATTGATTTAGCATGGACACGATGTCTCAGTGTCACCCAGTCTTTTATCATGGTTGGTGGGTGCATAAGAAAACAAGAAAATTCTGGATTCTGAAAAGCACCTCATTATTGAGAGACATGCATTATGGAAGATGACTGGCTCATTCCTAAGTATGCAGGACCAGTCCTGCATACTTAATAAATAGCATGTGCCATTTATTATCATTATGGTGCCTTATAAGTACTCAATAAAATAGCGATCTTTGGAAATAAGTGGTACCAAATACTAGAAAACTCTATCTAAATATATCACCAATTCATAGCTTCTTTTGGTATAACATAGTATGCCTATGTGAAAGCTGTTAGAAAGAGCAACATGTTGAGTGCATAAATATGGTAATATAATATTTTGACAGGATACGATATTTGTAACATTATAGTGACATCTGTAGCCACATATTATAAAATGGTTATGATCCTACATTAAGACATGGTGTGCCTAACTTCAAAGTCAAAGTCTGTTTAATAGTTTGACAATGTTTAACTTTGTGAATAGAAATTTTATGTTATTGGGGAATATTCTCATTAAAATTTTCATCATCTATTCTCAAGTAGTGAAGGTGTAACCTTTCCCCAAAGCTATATTAATTTATACTCAGGATTCATACATAGGTTTTCTAGAAACATGACACCCTGAAGCAAAATAAAATAGGACCTTTGGGATTAATGTTAGCTCAACTTTCTTTGAAATGTAAATCAAACCTATTGCATATCATTTTTGTGGGAAATCCATACTGTAGCTGTATTTTAGAAAATATTTCAGTATACTTTCAAATATATTGTCACCTATTGTGAACTAGTAGGATGCAGTAAAAAAATTGCAGAAAATTGCAAAAAGCAGTTTTCTAATGACTAACTATGCCAATCTTTTTCTGCCAAAGCCTTTGATACTTTAACAACTAAAAAGGTTATCAAAAATTAGCAAATTATTATTCTGTATTGTTTACATTTTACAAAAAAACAGATTCCTTTCAATGTAACATGATTAGTTTATATGATATTGATAAATGTTCAAAATAATAGGCTATAGAATTATGGCAGATATAATTATAATTGAAACTGATGTAAATTTAAATAGTTTCTGCAATTATATTTTGTAATTACTTTATTATTTCTAAACCAAAGGCATTCCAGTTCTGTTTAATAAAAAAAAAAAGAATTACGGAAAAGGATATAATCGGATGAATTTTATACTTGTGCCATCTATCTAAATTCAATCTTTGTTTGATCAGAAACCTCTTCATTGAATGAAATCTCATTCTTAAATGGCTGGATTTTTAATTTAATCATCTGAACCACTGATAGAGAATCATGTGCAGGGCCTGTAATCTAGCATTTGGCATGTTTTGATTTTTATTTTTTTTTTGCTTCTCAAATGAGCTGTGCCTCTAAACCAGTATTTCTCAACCTTAGCAACTTTAAGATATATGAACTTCAACTCCTTGAAATCTGACTGGGGAATTCTGGAAGTTGAAGTCCATATATCTTGAAGTTGTTCAGTTTGGAAAAGCTGCTTTAGAGTTTTGCAACACAGGGGCAAGCAACCTGCAAACTGCAGAGTTGTGAATTCCTGTTGGTTGCGTTTTATTTTATAAGAAGTGTGTTTGTGCATGTACAATTTTCTTTATATCCCCCCCTTTTTTTTAAGTGTAAGGTACCCAGTCACGTTGGAGTTAGGTGGCCTTTAAAATTTATACATAAATGAATAAATATGACCCACCCACCATCCAAACTGCATGAGAAACTCGTACATGTTTATTCCAAATTTCAAAAGTATATCTGCAGTCCTGAGAACTAAGCAGTGTTGTGGACATCCTATCCCAGTATTTGGAAATTCTGAATGGGCAACAACAGGCTTCAGCTGTAGTCTGAATGCCACAGTGGCTTTGGATTTTGAAGCCCTCTGATTCTAGGATTGTACCATTTCTGGATCTGGGTGGGATTACACTGCCCCAATGTATGATCTGGGGGTCCTCCTGGATTCCTAATTCCTGCTTGATGATTCCAGCTACTGTGGATTCCTGCACAGTAGCTATGGATAGGAGGGCCATGCTGTGCATCAGTCATACCTGTTCTTAAATCAAGGGGCCTACTCAGGTTACTCATGTCCTGATCACCTCCTGGTTGGATTACTGCAATGTGTTCTACATGGGGCTGCCCTTGAAAAGTATCTGTGAACTTTAGATGGAGGAAAATGCAGCATCTGATAGAACACACATTACATCCCTGCTTCACAAGCTGCATTGTTACCAGTTTGTTTCCAGGTCCAATTCATCGTACTGGTGTTGACCTTAAAGCCCATCATAACATAGGAATTGGGTTACCTAAGGGATCAGTTCTCCCTAATTTCATTTGCCCATCCCACCCATCTGGCATAGAGGGTATATTATGAGTTCTATAACCTAGGGGGCTACATTTGGCAGGTCTTGTGTGATGGGTCTTTTCTGTTAGGGCATTGTGGAATTTTCTTCCTCCTGAGGTGAGACTGGATCCATGACTTATGAACACCATTATTATTAACATCCTTTCATCTGCTATTTCTTCATTGTTTCTATTCTCTGTTTCTATACTATTTTTTATTATGTTAATGCTTTTAAATAATTAATAATGGTAATGTTTTTAGGTATTTACTGACTGTTTTCACTTTGTTGTATGCTACACAGAGTTGCTTGTTTGGTGAGATGAAAAGCTATATAAATTGAACTCATCAATAACAAAAAAAAATTCATTTCCTAAATTGAACTAGGCAACAAAACCTATCCATTTAAAGGAGGGGGACAGAAGAAGTAGTTGATGGCAATCAATGTTAGCATTTGCAATCATATTGATTGCATTCATTTTATAGCACATTATATATAGTATGTCTTGGCATAATGGCCTAGATGTGGATCTCTCATCTCACAGTTAGAAGGTAGCAGCAGATGCTTCTTTCTTTGGGTGCAAAGAAAAAATATCTGGCCAATAAATACTCATCTCCCTTCAGTCACACCCAACTCCACCTTGATGCAAGGGATTAAAGGATTGTTAAAGGAAAAAAAATATGTCTTGGATAGCAATAATTAATAGCAAATACATAGCTTTTCTTAAATCTTTGTTCATAATTCACAGTGCTTTGTTGATGATCTCAGTCTTTTGCTGCCTTCACACAAAAAATAAAATTCCTAGGAAATGGACTCTATTTAAACAAGAAATGTTTGGACAAAGTTTAGACTGTTGTCAGTGTATTCCAGTAGCAACCACATTAACCTCATTAACAGCCATAACAGCCATAGGGATAGATGCTAACATTTCCTAAACAGATACACATCTTTCACAAAACAAATACACATTTTTGCCAATATACAGTACATTAGATTCAACCAGACCCCACATTCCCTAGTCTGAACCTGCTTATTCAATGTTTGTACCTGCACAGAACTTCAGTCCTGATCTCTTGATATGCTGTTTTATATGACACAAAGGGTGAAGAGGAAAAAGCAGCAAAGTTAAATAAATCACTTTTGTTGTCAAGGCCACAATGGTGTGAGGAAGGAAAGAAAGGGGAGTTATGGATTCGATTACTGTCATGAAATGCAGCATCTAGGAAAGTGATTCAGCCTCTGACAATCAGCTCCATAGCACTAAACTTGAATTTGGCCATAAGGTTGAGAATTAGAGAACTGCTTTCAGGAAGGTCATTATAATTTCTTTTAAGTACCACTTTACTCAGTACAAAAGCTATTAAATTGGCCTATTTGAAATTTCATCATCTTCTGTTACCAAACAATGAAATTAAAGCTCTTAAGAACAAGATTTTTAAAGGAATATAGCTAAAAAACATCTGTACTATTTTTGGTGGAATGTGGCCTGCTTGTGAATGTCTATTCTGTTGATTTCAGTCAATGAAAAATAATTACAAGTGTCCTTTGTTTTCCCCATATTGCAATATCACAGAATGGAGGTGTTCTGTATGTAACTTGGTAGGTTCCAAGTCCCTCGTTCTGATTGGCCGAAAAGGCCACTTACGGATTGGTTCACTAGGAACCAATCNTCTCATGCTCTTCTTTCCGGACGGAACAGAAGTCCTGTTTTTCTAAGTCCCTCATGAAATCTGGTGATTAAATTGAACCAGATAACAGCTAAACAGGGGTCTCCAACCTTGGCAACTTTAAGACTTGTGGGCTTCAACTCCCAAAGCTGGCTGAGGAATTCTGGGAGTTGAAGTCCACAAGTCTTAAAGTTGCCAAGGTTGGAGACCCCTGATCTAAAGGAATGACATGAGCTTGATTTAGCTACTTGCAAAGCTCTGGATTAGAAGATCACACACCCTTGTTCTGGATCAGTTCAGATACTTAAATAAAGATCTGAATGATAGTTCTGTTGCATTCATTCTTAGAAGCCAGATTATATGAATTCAGAAAGTGTGATAAACTATTCATGTTATTATTGACCATCTAACTGATAATTCTTAATACTAAGATCAGTATGCATCTTGATCAAAATACTTAAAACATTGGTCAAGCACTATGATAAATATTAGAACACCTCTACATGGCAACTGCCCAATTGATTTCCAATGCAAATAATTTCTTACATGATTTCCAAAGATTTCAGCATTATTATATAAAATTGCAGGACACGCATAGGGAAGTCAAAAGTTAGTGTTCTCACATGGATTCTGATGTTATATTGCCAATTCATCATGAAATTTTGCATATAATGATAGGGACAATCATTATTCTACACTATAATATTTAACTTGGTAGTCATGCCAGACAAGGAGATAAAAATTTAAGAGGACCCAGATTGTTGGGGGCAATATGCTGACTCTGTAAACTGCTTAGAGAGGGCCCTAAAGCACCATAAAGTGGTATTTAAGTCTAAGTGCGATTGCTATTGCTATCTATGAAGAGTAGCCAAGAATTAGAATGGAAATATATTCATTTTCTGATTGCCAAGGAAAAAATGGATAACATTTCATTCTTAGAAATGAAATATAGTGATTCCTACAGGATCCAATCTGGGTCAGTCACTGGGTACCAGAGGTTTTGTATTCTGAGATTTCAGATTCATGAAGGAGTCCATCTTCAGGGAATTTCTCGCTACCCAGGCTGCAACATTATCCTGGGACACATATATTCACTTCATTCCATAGTGATTCCTATGCAGCCAGTTATCTGCTGGCACTTCTTATCTACTCAGCCACGTTTTAGTTGAAAAATATCCTTGCATGCATCCATGGATATAACATCCAGCCTCACTATTATGGAATAGTCTTTTGAATTTATTGTAGAAAGGGAGTTAAAACGGATTTCAGCATTAATGATTAATATTTGTCTGATCTTTCAATTTCCTTTGAAATTGTAACTCTGTGTGGTATTTTTCAATAGTTTTGTGTTTGAAATTCTCTTTTATGTTACTGTAAAAGTTATGATAAAAAGAAAACACATATATGAGCTCCAAAAAAGTTGTGAATTCATGCTGGATATTTAATGGACCACAGTCATATGAAAAGGCAAGATTTGGTGTGGGTGAAGAAAGTAATTAACCTCTTTTTAAGGTTTTGAGTTTCTGAGCATAAATTGATCCTTTAAAAGTTACAGATCAATAAACCACAAAAATGCTTGAGATTTTAATTGAACAAAGTAAAAGTCCTTTTAATAAAAACATTTTTATATGTTTTGTTAGACCAGAAGACAGAACTATAACTAGACTAACAGAAGTAGATATGAAAACTAATTAAAATAGACAAATTAGTCCAGAACTATGGTGTATAAGAATATGACAGTAGTCATTTGTTAAGTAGCCATCTGTTACATCTGTATTAATTTTATTAAAATTTTGTGGAAATAAACAGTTGCAGTTATGATTCACATTGACAGATATCTTGAACTGACTATGGGAAGAGATGGGCTGATTTTTTTAAATCACTTCAGAAATACCAATATGCCAATTTTTTCTATGCTAATAACAGAGGCTTTTTGTTTGCTTAATCTCAGGTTTGGAAAAATTGTGGTTCTTTGGGTAATGTTCCTGAATTCCTAATATAACTTGTATTCTTCCTTTGAAATCTGCTGTGCTCTCAGAAAAGCTCACACTGTAGTTATTTGAGGAAATATCTGCATTCTAGGCTGCCTTAGAGCTCCACTTTGGGTAAAGGACAAAATGGGATTTAGGAATGGGATGGTGGAGGCTTTGAATCTGAAAATCCTTTCTTTTAAAATGTTCTTGACTGATGGAAAACATAAGATGAGATATTGGGATAATCAGTGGGAGGGCATTTAAAACAATCTGGATAGAGGAAGAAAAAGCACAAATATACCTTTGCCTTCACTATTGAGAGGACGGTGGACAACCTCTGCCTCTGGAATTTCTTATTCAGTAGAATTGCCGAAAGCAGTGAGCACTTACCACGTTTTTTTTAATCTGTGGAATCCTACACTTTCTCAGTTTTGAAAAATAGATGTAGATGGAAGTTGTTCTTCAAAATTTTAACTTCCTTAAGGTGTCTTCCTTTGAATCTTGAGTAGGGCAAAAGAATCTCTTTGACAATTCAGTGACCCATAGTCAGCCCATAATCAGAAAATATACTTACTTACCTACCTATCTACCTACCTACCTACTTACTTATCAATTTATTTATTATATGAATGTACATAACTGCCCAACTTAATCAAATGTCTCTGGGAGCCTGACTGTTGATTTTGTTCACTGCAGATCTAACCAATTGGTGCAATTTAGTATGGATTAATTAAGTGAAGATAGATGATAGATGGATGGAAGGATGGATGGGTGGATGGATGTATGGGGGCAAAGAGCTGTGGTGGCACAGTGGTTAGAATTCTGTACTGCAAGCTACTTCTGCTGACTGCCAGAGGTTCGATTCTCAAGGTTGATTCAGCCTTCCATCCTTCCAAGGTCTGTAAAATGAGGACCCAGATTGTTGGGGGCAATATGCTGACTCTGTAAACTGCTTGGAGAGGGCTATAAAGTACTGTGAAGCAGTATATAAGTCTAAGTGATATTGCTATACAGTGATATGGATCTAAAACACAAATGGAGAACTCACAGTCCCAAAGATTCTGTCCACTTCCACAGTGCAGAGGTTCAAACTCTTCTCAGATAATCAAGATCTCAGACTTTGGATTACTGAGCTGGAATCCAATTCCAAGCAAATGTAAGCAACTTTATCTGACATAAGCTAAGAATAAAACTCATAAAAACCCTGTAGAGATTCTACCACATCCTGATATGGGGTTTATGTATTTGTTTACATTGCTGGGAGAAGTCCCTGGATACAATAGCTTGCTACACACATCTCATAGTGCAGAAAGAGTAAAAAAGAAAGAAAGCTGGACGTGCATGCCATATAACTTACTTTGAATCATTACATTATGTGATATGGCCACTGACAGGTGCATAGTTCCATCTTTAGTTTGAACCTAAACATCTTAAAGCTGCCTCCTCCTGCTTCATATAACTTTGATCTTATGGTTGAACAGAGGGAAAATCTCACAGTTGGAGAGTGAATGATAGGGAAGGCTACCCTACTCATCTCTTTCCATGTTCTCATTTGGATTAAAAAAAAAACCCTTTCTGAAATATATTCTTCTTTCCTTCAGGCTATTATCTGAGCTTGACTTTCTCTTACCCTTATCTGTTAAACTGAATAAATATTCTTGAGAGACATCTGAATAATCCTCTTCATGTTAGACTAGCATGTCATTTCAATCCCATTTATAAGCTTTAAGCAGAGGTGCATTTGGTCTGTGTGCCACGTCTTAGAAAGAGCAACCACAGTGCTAATCAATGATTTACTCTGGTTAAAGCCATTCTAAGTTATTGGAAGTAATTCATGTATCCACTAATATGCATGCTGTTTATTATGCTAGACATGGCTAGGAGAAAATACAAGTTGAGTATTCACTTACCTGAAAGCATTCTACATTTGCAAAATCGTTTGTCCCAAATAATCATGGAAATTGTCTAGAATGATGTGGAAAACCAAACTAAATCCTCCCAGTCTTTTTTTTATAAATGCTAATTTTTTAAAAAAATTTAAAAACAATTTTATTTACAAAATTAAAAACATACAAATTCAAAAATACAGAAAGATTAGTATGTGAATAACACATGATTCTTTACATTTGTTATTGAATTTAATGAGTCCTAATGATCAATATTGACTAGTACGAGCCATATATTCATTCATTATCACATCCTAAATACTAAATAGCTCACAATATATTCTATTTATTTTCACGTTGGTTTATAACTACTCTTCAATTACAAATACATTCATATTATTTAACTATTAAACAAATAATAATAATAATAATAACAATAATAATAATAATAATAATAACAACAACAGAGAAAAAAAGTTTTAAACCTTTAGTTGTTTTTATACATTTGGTATGAACAGCTGAATATAAAATATTTCTTGGGTTCATTTACATGTTTTCCCTTTTATTATCTACCCACTTATACCATTTATCCCATAACTGGTAGTAATCTGTATCCTCCTTCCCACTGATTTTAAGTGTGAGCCTCTCCAGTTGGACGCACTCATAAGTTTTCTGAATAGCAACATGTATCAGTGGTACATTTGGGTTTTTCCAATATTGTGCTAGTGAAATATGTGCTGCAGTTAATAAATGGATGGTCAGATATTTTAGAGGGGTAATCCCCTTTGATCATTCCCAACAAAAACAGTTCCAGTTTCCACTCCAGCCCACACTATGATTTCTTCTATCCATGCTTTTATTTTTAACCAATATTTCTTTACCTCAGGACAAGTCCACCATAGTTGAAAATATGTACCAAATTTCCCTTTACATTTACAACAGCAAAGGTTTGCTGTCGGAAATATTTTGGCCAATCTAGAGAGAGCCAGATGCCATCTATACATCATTTTATATAGAGTCTCCTTGTGTGCTATTGATTTGGTTAATGTCACGTTTTTCTGCCAGATTTCTTCCCAAGCATCCAGATCGATACTATAACCAAAGTATTTTTCCAAACTAACACAGGACCTTTCACAATTTTCTCGGCCATTTCATGCTCTAGTAAATAATTATATAATTTAGAAATTAAACTTTTCTCAGGGTTTGAAGTATTTTATCTAAATATGTGTCTTTTACCTCTATTCCATGTTTCTTTACTTCTTTATTATATCTCAGTTTAACTTGAAAATATGACCAATTGTCAATACTATCTCTTGTATTTCTAGTTCCTGTTTCATTTCAATTCTTCCCTCACTATCTAATAATTGGTGATACTTAAGTTTTTTACTAATGTCCATTGTATTAAATTGAAATATCGCCTCCATCGTTGAAAACCACCTCAGGATTTTAATCGAATAATTCCTCCTTATATCAGTCCAAATTTTAATTAAAGATTTTTGGAATACATGTCTAGTAAAGTATAAATTGTTTTTACTCTTCGGGTTGCATAAAAATGCATGCCAACCTAACTGTAGGTCATGTCCCTCCAGTTGTAAAATCCTGTTATTTCTCAAATCAATCCAATGTTTTATCCACACTAATGCTGATGCTCTATAATATATCTCCCAGATAGACAGTCTGAATCCACCTCTGCTTTTATTATCTTGTAAATAAGTTTTTTTATCCTTGTTTTTTTCTTTGCCCAAATAAATTTCATCACAATTTTATCTAATTCTTCAAAAAAAAATTGTCCAGTAATATCAGAATCGTTTGAAACAAATATAGTATTTTAGGTAGAACATTCATTTTGCATGTTGCTATTCTACCTAATAATGAAATTTGTATCTTATTCCAATTTTCCAAGTCCTTTTCAATCTGTTTCAGTAACTTAATATAATTATCCTCGCACAGATTTAATGTTCTAGCTCTTAACCAGATTCCTAAATATTTAATTTTATTTACAATTTGTAATCCCATCTTTTCTTCCATTTTTTTTTGTTTACTATTTGTTAAATTTTTAACTAACATTTTAGTTTTTTCCTTGTTAATTTTTAATCCTGCTAATTTACCAAATTTATCTATTTCATTTAGTAAAGCTGGTCCTGAGTCTATTGGATCTTCTAAAAAAAGCGTAGATGGACACTTAATTTGCCAATTACTAAAGAGGAAGAATATATTCAGAAAGTTAGGGAAGAATTGACTAGTTTTTTTTTTAAATTTCAATAAAAAACAAGATACCTCATTGCAGAATTCTATGCGGATTACAATGAAGGAATATTTAAGGGAATATTGATTAGCTTTTATAGCAAATAGAAAAAGAAATAGAGAGGAAGCGGAAAGCCCTAACAAAAAGAATAGAGAAATTGCGAAAATAAGCAAATGGAAACCCGGAGATGAGCCAAACTAGAAATGAACTAGCATTAGTTAACATGAGATGATATCTTAGATCAAGAGGGAACTAATAAAAAATTACTATACACAAACAAAATTATTTCGGAACATGCACAATAAATCCAGAAGTTGGCTGGCATATAAATTAAGAAAAGAAAATTTTAAAAAATGATATATCAATTTTACAGGACAAAAATGGAATAACAGAGACAGATCAAGAGGAAAAAAAAAAGAAATCGTAAGAGAGTATTTTGAAGACCTTTATAAACAATGAAGTAGTTATTTAAGATAAAGTAGAAGATTATTTGATAAGAAGGATACTCTCTATAAAGTTTATCGATGACAAAAAAGAGTGCTTAATTAAAGAAATAACTTTAGATGAGCTAAAGGTGGCAATTCAAAGAAAGAACCAAGTCCAATGGCTACCAAATGAGCGGTAATATAAAGAGATAGGTGATATACCAGAGATAATTCTATTAGAGGTTTGCAATGGGGTATTACTGGAAGCAAAATTCCAGAAATCTTGGAAGGAAGCATATATAACATTGATTCCGAAAGAGGGTGCAGATGCCAACCAAACAAGGAATTACAGACCAATATCCTTTAAATTCAGATTACAAATTTTATGGCCGGTAATGGCGGGAAAAAATTTAAAGAAAGTTACTTTGTTAATAAAATTCACCTGGACCAGAATGGATTTCTTCCCACGCAGGCAATCAGATATAACACAAGAACAATAATAGGACATATTTTGAATATTATGAAAAACATTCCAGGGAATCCAAGTGGCCTTGGTCTTCCTGGATGCCACAAAAGGCTTTCAACAATCTAAAACGACTTTATGAAAAGGTAGATTAATCTGATGGATTTTGGAGATTATTTGAAAAAAACTGTAAATGAAATTTATGCACACAAAGGCCAATGTATTATAAAATGGAGAAATTACCAAATCATTAAAGATAAGCAAGGGGCGTTAACAGGATGCCTGTTTTCACCCGCTTTTATAACAATTTATGGAAACGTTGCTGGACGAATTAGATCAAATAAAGAAATTAAAGGGATTAAAATTAAAAAGTCAAGTAATAAATTACAAGCCTTTGCAAATGATATGGTATTTGTTATAGA